>OMLP01008526.1:18575-43728 GCA_900302685.1 Spondyliosoma cantharus | reverse complement strand
TAATGCGTAGGGATACGGAGGTTCTACGGTTGAGAAAATGTAGTGCCAAAAGAAAGGGCGGTCTGATGGCAATGTAAAGCGGTGTGAATTTTCTCTATACAACGTAGACTTGAACTGATATAGATTTTTTTTAGGTGGGGCTTGTTTTAGGTGGTTAAAATTCGCTTTGCATCTGGACTCCGTTCACTGCAGTACAAAGCTGAGCGTCTGGACTGGAGCGGCTCTCTGCTTCTCCAAACTGAGGCTGCGCTGATCAGCAATTACGGTAGAGAACAGACAAACTATAGACCCCACTTCAAAAAACCCGAACTATCACTTTAAGCTGCCTGCAAATCTCTGATGGCGCAAACGTTTCTCATAGATCCACGGCCAGGTGGCCGTCTTTGTCCTGGCAACAACACAAACATGTCACAGTTTGGTTCAGGCAGCAGAGCTACGTGATGAAGGAAAGATGAGGAAGACGTGTCCGCGAACTTACGGACTTACTTGCAGTAGGTTTAAACGAGTCAGAGTAACTTTCACATGGGACACTCACGCCGGTCTTCTGGGTGCAAATCGCACGTTCAGTCGGCCCCATTCATCATTAGAACCGCGACACCACAGGACATTTTTCATGCATTCTGCTTGTTGGCGTATCACCTGCATGCAAAATCGGACTTTTGGCATATTTGAATGCGTAAAGTCGAACACAGATTGACGCTTAGTGGGCTGCAATGATTGTATTCCAGACTGGGAAGGTATGCATGCCCTAAACAAGTATTGTCATCGCCTCGCGGGGTTTAAAAAATCAGGAAGCCGTTGACTTCTCCTGGCCGTTCGGCGTGCCGATGTGCCGAGTCGTTAACACCACGCCTGCGTTATTGTAACTCCCTCTGTCTTCGGGACAGATTTGTTTGAGCAGAATGGAGCTCTGTCTCGCTGCACAAAGTGATGAAACACGAGCTGGCAGTCTGTTGCTCGTATTAGAGCTCATATATTTGTGTCTGGCACAGTGTCAGTTTAACATAGGAGTGAATGAGAGAAGGAAGTTGCACCTGCCCCTTTGTTCTCGTCCCCGAGGGGGATCTTTGTGTTCGTCCCCCCAAAGCGCTGCGGAGTACAGTGACAAATTTCAGTCTATAAACCACACAGCCAGTGACAATGACTGAGGAGTCTATTCCAGCTCCCATTCACACTTACAGTTATATGTATGTTAAATAAGTGGAGTGAAGCAGCGGGCCGAGCCGCGGAGAACGACGTCCAGTCCGGCTTCTCTTGTCCCTTCTCATTTTTTTAATACACTTACACATACATGCTTGCACACGCACAAATACAAAAGAGACGAATTAGGCATTCTGCCAAGGTCATTACCATTTTTTTTTTTTTTTTTTTACAAAGCCATCGACTCATTTAAAGGGGCAACGCGCTGAAAAAAAAAAGAAATCAATTAAAGTGAATTGGATACAGTATAACGAATAAAAGCAGACGTGTTGTTAAAATGCAAACGGCATCTCCCGACATCTCCCCCGAAACGAAACAGAAAAACAAAACAAACATCTTCTCTTCGGCTGCTTTTCGGCCCCCGTCCTGAGAGATTGGAGAGCTGCGGAATAAAGAAGGCATCTGTACTCTTCCAGGTCAGTCATGCCCTGTTTGGGAAGGTTGGAATTTGAGATCCAAGGATAAACATCGGCTCCCCAGAGAGGGACGGTTACTCATGTTTGAATACTGCGCAGGGAAAATGAATCTCTCCACAAGCAAAACAACCATGTAGAACACTTTCATTGGCTCTGCTGGGAAAGTTAATTCTTAACCTGCAGGCTTTCGGGGCTACGCGGGATCTTGTGCTCGGCTCGTCCGGAGCCAGTTGTCCGACACACATGAAGAGTGCAGAAAAACAGAAGAGGAATGGCGACGCAAATGAAAACAGACGAAAAGCGCGTTTTGCTTTTTTTGCTCACGGAAATCACGGGAGCTAAACTCGAATAAGAAGTTTCTCTGCAAAACGCCTAAAGGTACCATTTATGATGTGCAGCGTGCAGCATTTTCTAGTCATGCGCATTTCAAACTCATTTCGATCACCCATCTCTTTTTTTTTTTTGTTTTCCCAGGGAGAGAGTAATGTCTCCATGGGCAGAACCAAGAGTAAACAGCTGTGCCTTTGTATTATGAGTGGTTACAGGTAATCAACAATGCATCCACTTACCCGATGCTCTTCACAGAGGGGATTGTTTTCAGCTGCACTCGGTGATTGAAAGCATTAGCGATGAATGGCAAACCGCTTCGACGGATCACAGACTTTCACCGCGACCGCGGCGCCATCGTCACAAAAATAAATAAATAAACACAGTTTTTTTTTTTACTTATCTCTCATATTCCGGTAATGCGGATTTTGAAATTGTATGCACACAGGAGGATGTTGTTTATACTGTGATTTGCAGGGAGAACAACTGATAGGAACTGTTTTTTTTAGGCTCACGACAAGAGACGAGGGCGTTCAACGCGTCGGCGAGGAGGTTGAAAAAGTGAGTTCGGAGGGCGCAACTTCTTCCAGATCGTTTTCACTCAGGAGTGAGATCTCAGTCTTCATCTCACGCCCTCCCTCCTCCCAACGTACAGCCACACTTGCTTTCAAAGGCAGCGTTATCAGACCAGCGGCCATCCAACCAAATCGCGCGGACGAAAAAGCTCAGCTGTAACATTTCTTCGTTTCAAAATAGCTCCATTCTGTTCGAGTCATTCACGCGCTTATGAAGGGCTGACTTTAAATTTGCCTGGTGTGGCCGGAGGGCATCGCTTTTTGAGCTCCGTTAAGATATGCTGTGTACTTTTAACGCAGGCAGGGAAATATTCCTTCATTTTAAACATCACCAACTGCTATTTTCACTGCTAATGAGCAATTTGGCAGGGAGACAATGCTTTATTGTCGCTCTTAGTCCCGCTGAGATGCCGCGCAGCGATATGGACGTGGCTCCGTGTTGAAGCAGGTCAAACAGAAGTGCAGCACAGAAATGTTTTAATGAGAGTTTTTTTTTTTTTTTTTGCGCTCCTCAAACTGTTGAAACATTTCATACCGTCAAAAATGGCGGATGAAGTTGGAGCAACGTTGCACTTAATCGGCTCTCGTGTTCTTGTTTTTTTTTTTTTTTTTTTTGGAACGGTGCAGATGGTGCGCTATGGAAAAAAAAAGAAAAGAACAAATTCGTTCTGGTAAACATGTGTCCAAATGCCGAGAGAGATAAGCATTTTAAAAAAAACGGATGAAACTCCTCCTCGGCAATCTGGGATTGATAATGAAAATCTAGTTTCTAGTTTTTAATCTGTCTCTGCAGAAAATCATTTTACCTTATTATGAAGACGTCCTCTCATTCTGCTGATCAGTTAATGCAGCTGCAGCGTTACGAGGTGTGTTTTATTCTTTATCGAATCTCCTCCAACTGTCGCGTCCTCATTTTTTTGGAAATGTCACAACATGACCCACATTCTCTGTGGACGTACAAAACAAGGGTCCTTCTCTCTCTCTCTCTCTCTCTCTCTCTCTCATTTTCTTTTTTTTTTTTTAAACTTTAGTTACTTTGGTTGTTACATACAGAGTTTTTTTTTAAAAAAAAGAAGAATCTCTGAATCACCGCTGCGTGTTTGTCTCCAGGGGATGGAGCTCAGTCATGTAAGCAACCTCTTCTGGTTTGGCTTCGCTAACAACCGCCGTCAAGCCGACAGAGAAAACAGATTGTGGCGGATAAACTCTGTTTAATTCTGATTCCTTATCACATAACTGATGTTACACTGTTCCGGCGCAGGTGAAAAAGACCGCCTGAAATAACAAAACGCATTAAAACATTTTTTTTTGCCATTTTGTCTCTCTGTGTGTCAGTTCGGGACTAATTACTGCCTGGTAGAAGCTGCAAGGAACAGGCATGTGCCAAAAGAACTAATTTGATTGTAAGCAAGCCAATTACAACCTAATTACCCAGCTTACCTTTCCTGAATTAGAGCACAGTGGGTTTTTGCGGTGGGTGAACTGATCATGCTTAGCTGGGTTTTAGTCAAGGCGAGTGTTTTTTAACACAAATGAGCTGAGAGCCATTTTTTGAAAAAAAGTTCTATACAGTATAAGGTCTTGAAAAAGGAGAAACATCAATAAAGATGCTCCGACACGATGCTTCCTCTCTGGCCGCTTCACTGAGAACGTTAAATTGCTACGTAACTATTTAAAAGAAGGTTACGAAAGTAAAAAAAAAAAAACGTGAAACATTACAATATACATATTTCACTCTGATTTTCTTCTGCCCTTTAACAGGTAAATATATTGGCATATCTCACTTTCTCTTTAACAGTTCAAACCAAACGCAACAGGTAAGTTCACACGAAATGGTCTTTAGACACACACGCATATTTAAATTGTCCAGCTCAGTTGCAATAACATTATGCCAAACACTCACGTGAGCTCGTCTGCACCTACAACCGTGAACTTCTTTTTCCACTCTACGAAATGAGCCAACGAAATGAGCTCGACTGATGATTCGGGGGAACACAAACAACGTAAAAAGCGATGAAAAGGTACTATACTGCTGCGGTGTCACCTGCGTTTGTGGTTGGTCCGTCCTACCCAAGTTTCCGAACGTGGAATTCCGACTCGGATGTCGGAGGGTGTGTTTTGAGTCTCTCTGTGTCTGGAAGCCAATCTGATGAGAACCGTGAGAGTGAACCCTGTAACTGCATGGGCCATGAAGCCGAAACAACGAGCTGAAAGACCCTAAATAGCTTCGTAGCTCTGCAGCCAGAACTTGACGCTAGAAGATTCATTTTGCTTATTTACCACGTTACACATAATCATCGATCCGTTGTCGATCCACGCTTTAATATTTCACATTCATTTCATGTCATGATATTACATGGATGTTAACACTTGGTGTAGAGCGTGATGGGTAAGAAGAGACAGTTTGCTTTACTTAAAATATTAAAGCAGGACACAAAACAGGAACAAAAAACATCTCTAAGACAGAAGCGCAACAACAGGTATCACCGCTCAGCCTCTGAGACTCAGCAGGTGTCCCCCTCTTCCCCCCCACCGTCTCTCTTAAGTAGTCTGTAGGTCTGACCGGTCGGCAGTGGACAGCCTGCAGCGGCGCATCCCATCGCTGGCTACCAGTTGTGTTGAGTTGCGCTGGATTAGAATCAGAAATGACAGCCAGGACAAGTCTGAGGCAGATGGTTCCTAACATGGCATCGGTTACAGGTCTTACAGGGACAGCCCTTCATCCTTTTGTTTAGCCTCCGCTGCAGACGCTCCCAGAAATCACATCGTCAGAATCCCATTCTTCACAGGCTCCATTAGTCACCTGCGCTGTCGAAAAGCCTCTGCGGTTCCTCTCGCTTTGTTTTTGTGCGCCGCTGGTTAACAGACCCGATCCTTACATAGGCTTAGTCACCCTAACCCCCACAAATCATCTCTTCTGTTTCACCACGTATGTATCTGTTAAAAATCGAGACGTTTTAGTTAAACGCGGACCCGACCGAAAAGGAAATCCAAGCAAGTGTTTGCTTTAATTTTTGAGCTGTCAGTCACGTCCCCAGAAGCGCGGATTACTGTTTCAAAGGGAGACTCGCGATGATAAACACAGAGTCCATGATGTTTGAGTGTTTGTTTTTAAAAGCAGAGAGGAAAAACCCCGTTCAGCTCACCGAACGAGCTGCTGGTTCACAAGCAGCCGCCCTGACGCTGTGCAGCCTCGGCCTGGAGCTCACACTGCTCCTCATCAGGGGGAAGATTCAATCTGCTACTTCTGTTCACTTCAAAATATGCACCGAATGGAAAACACATGTCGGATCGGCGATGTCATTTACAGTGGGAACAACATGTTCGCCGTTACAAAGCACCACGTACTTTATAATACTCGATGACCTGGAGCAAACTGCAGAACGACGCTAGTCACGTTACAAAGTAGAGTGTCAGCTGCGTCGATGCAAATTGCCGATTAACAGACCGTATTCGCGAGGCGGCCATTTTTCTCTGGCATCGTGCTCAAGGTGGGAAGCTCAGATAATGTTATTAAAAGGATGATGTCTCGCGCAGGGGATCCAACCCATCATTATCATGTTACAGTTCCCCGATTAATCAGCAATCGATAAGACGGTGGATAATGAAAATCTGGAGGGACATAGCTCATAGCTATCATTAGATAACAGCTAATGCTAGCATGTGTTAGGTAAAGTTAAATAAATGAGTCCAAAGATTGAATTCATGGCTTTCCTCTTGTGTCATGCAACACTTGCAGTGTAGAGCTTCCGCAGTTATTCAAGTCGTCCCACCCTCGCCTGTAGAAAGCAACCGGGGGGAAAACAATGCTGCGTCTGTTCTTCAGGAAACAAACTGAGCCCAGAGCAAACAGAAGGTTTAAAGGGAACCAGTCGATACGTGAACGGTGTCATTTTTCAAGAATCGATCATTTAAAGCAGAAAACGGTTGTTTATTGCCATTTTACAGGGATATCAAAATGATACGTAATGAAATGTACAGCGTACAATGTCTGCAAAGTTGAACTGGACACAGAGTGAATTTCTGTCTTCCTTCTGTCGAATAACGACGTTATTTTGCCTTGAGCGGGATACTGAACCCCAAATTGCTCCTCATGTGCAGTTGGCGCCTTGCGTGGCGGCTTCTGCCATCAGTGAGGGTCCTGCGATGAGCTGGCGACTCGTCCAGGGAGCGAAGCCCTCGCCCGGAGACAGCTGCTCCAGCAACAAACCCCACGACCCCATAAAAGGGATAAAGCGGTTACGGACAATGACACGACATTATTTTGCCACACATTTTTTTTATCATTTTAATTGCTGGTGGGATTGGGCCTCAGGGCATTTTTAGACAGGATATTCATCTTCTTACACCTTCGTACCTGAATGTCAACGTGCTGTTTTAACAAATGATCAAGGTTATGATGATCAAAAGTGTCCTCGTCAGAAAAAAAAACACTTCACTGGGCCGTCAGCCCAGCGCGGTTATGTTTTCTGGTGAGAACTCGTCCATTCACAGTTGGACTTTAAATGTCCTGTGATTGCTGTCGTACTAAACCCGCCAGATGATGTCAATGAAAGGAATGTTCAAATGGTTTTAAGATGGCTTGTAAAAGCGTCGTGTCTGTTTCTTTATTGGATGGTTGTGAGCCGCGCCGTTCCATAAAATGTCACAGCCGAAAATGCACGTCCGAGAAACTCAGCACCTCACCGGCGGCCTCTAGAGGCAGCGTCGCTCTTCACGGGCTGAAGTTGCCGCAAGTGATCCGACTCGCAACAAAACAGACTCTCAGGTTCTCAGTGTGTGCAACCTGGGGGCCAGCTGGTGCACTGCATCAGTGGATTTATGGTGGTGAATAGAAGCCTACAAAAAAGATTCAGTTCAAATAAAACAGATGCATTTAGGTCCTTCTTCTTCAGCCACGGGTGTCGGACTGTGATGGAGCGTTCATAAAAAGGAAAATGGAAATGGGAATCATATTGTCTGGCACAACAACAAAAAAAAACGAGGACAAACAGAAATGTTTTTAAGCTCGCAGTCGTCCTGGAACACGCGTCTCCTCCTGGATCCCATCTCACCAGACTCCTGGCGAACGCACCCGTCGCACTTAATCAGAACATCGACCATATGTTCACATAATTCTTTGTTAACCGCGTGTTAATGAGAGAAAAATCAACGAGCGGCCATTTATTAAAGCGAAACAACGGAACCCCTCTGACAAAATGCACCCGATCCACCTGAGTGCCCCGTTTGGTTCGGGACAAAAATAGGACCAAGAGTGCAAGATGGCTAGTGTCTCAGTTATGCAAGAAGCAGAGATAAGAAAATTATCCGGGGTAATTGCGCTCCGTGCTGAGTCATTTTTCAAGTGAGGAGATTCAGCAGCTGCTGCCTTAGCAATAAACTCCAGCGGCACATAAAGTACACCGTTAGACATTTCTGTTATTCCAAGAGTTGCTTTCTATATTTCACCCAGTATGAGCTGTAAATCCTCTTTCCAGAAACCAAAGCGTATCTTCTGTAACCTCCTTTAGATAAAGAAATAGATCACTGTATTCTTTTTAAATCACCAAAAGGGGCATTTTTCATTTCGACTGATTTTACCCGATGTGTTTTGATGAGATGGTTTGAATAAGGAGCCTGAGCGACTGGCAGGGGAGGAGGCTTTTTTTTTTTTTTTTTTTCTGTGACGCACACACAGATCTGTGTGAGATTCAGCCTCGGGCTAACTGAAAATAATCTTTCCACAAAAGTGACCAGAAAGGTATGATAATACTTGAAAAATACCCTGACATCGTGATTGTCACGTCAAACAGCCACCTATTTCCCTGATAACATCACAGCTGTGTTTTACCGAGGACCTCGTGAAAACCTAGCCTTGACTGAACAAGAAAGAAAACGTCAGAGCAGGGGTAACGACATTCGACGACGATTAAATCCCTTTTGTGCCTCGTATTTTCTCCAAGGCAAGCTAGCCAGTGGGGTTTCCTAGTTAAACGCATATTACCACATTTGCTCGGGACGAAAGGGGAACAAAATGCAACCCAAAGAGTTTCAGGAGACGTGGCGGAGAAGCATTCGATCAGATTTGCTGGCAGGGAATGACACCTGGCGAATGACAGGCAAGCTGTCACTCAACATCGCCGTCTCAGATGTCCACCTCGAGCCCGCCCGTAGAAAGTAAAAAAAAAAAAAGCCCGTCCAAATACAGATGTGAGTGACAGGCGGTACCGTGAGTGCATCAGTCTGTCGGTGGGATTAAGTACAAGACAACCTGCACAGTTCACGATGGAGGATTTTCTTTCTGTTGCCCGTGGTTCTGACCCGAAGCGACACTAGGCTGTTATTTTGACGGATCAGTCTAACTTATGCAACTAGCTGTGCTTTACTCTTATTGACTGGTCTCTAAATGTTCCTTTAGACTTTAAATCAGGCTGAACCTCAGTGTGGAAACTCATGCGAGCTAACTTGGAAAGTGTTGGTAATTTAAGATGATTGCTTTCAGCTACGTACCTAAAGTGGGTAAAGATTTGGTTACATGACGATATTAATAAGGGAAGTTAACACTTAATTATCAACCTGCAAATGTTACATTTCAATATGAGCGGCGGGGGGGGAACTCCAAAATGTCATATAATCACTGAGATGTAGGACACTGAAAATTAGGTAAAGAGGTTTGACTTCAGCTGCAGCAACTTCCCTGATTTGTGTTTATAGGTTTCTGGTCGCAGCCAAGAGAGGAACAGCAAAACAACTCATAATGACAGGCCAGTCACCAGGATAAAGTGTTAGCAGTTAAAAACACCATCCAAGGTTTAGATTTGTGCCAAACATGGCATTGGACTCATTATCTGACTCTCACATCCAGAGGTGGAGGAGGAGGCGGCGTCTTCATTACCAACAACAAGGTTTCCAAACTGGCGAGCAAAAAACAGGTATTTTAAGTCAACCTAAGCAGAAGCATAAAGCGCAGCGTCGCGACGAGAGAGAAGCAGAAAACTGAGCAAAGAGCAAACGTCTGGTTGGTTTAACTTGCATTTTTTTATCAGGGCGATATCAAATATGTTGCGTATTTCAGTGGACGTGTTCGCTCAAACCTGCTGTCTTATTCTCCTCCGGCTCTTCTCGTCTCTGTGTGTATCTCGAATTCGAATCACAGTCGCAACGCGATACACAGAATTGATTGGCTACATTTCGCTCCATCAAAATGTAATAAAAATATCAGCTGCAGGTCTGAGTTCGGATAGCGTGGCATCTCCGTCCGGAGTCCGCCTTCCTGGGATCTCGCCGTGGACGGAAAGGGATCGCAGGTTAAACAAGGGCGAGGCATTTTGTTCAAGGAAGATGGCGTCTTATCTCACCCGCCTTATCTCACCTGCCGCTTGCAAGACAAAAATCATCAGTGCTGGTAAGTTATTAGAATGAAAGGTTATGCAGGAAAACAAACTGCAAACGCTTAATATTTTTTTTCAGAATAAATGATCCTCAACAGGATCCCTCTGTGGGTCAGTCTTAATATTTCACAAAATCCTGCCGTACACACCTCCGCTGTGTGCTGCTGCTCACTTCAAACACAAAAGACAGTTGTTTGAAATGGTCTTAGGCCTCCTTTTCAGGACGCTGGTGTCGAACAATGACAGACTACGCTCCTGCTCTCCACATCCTGTGTAAATGGATCAGACTGAAAAAAAAAAAAAGAAAAGCCCAAACAACAAGATGTTGTCTGGCACCACCTTAAACAAGCCACATGGCAATATCATGAATGGAGCAGAGCAGACATTTCTCTAATTGGCATGCTGTTGTATAAGAAATAATTGGCTCATTTTAGTCAGTTGAGTGATGACTGGAAAATGTGCCCTTAAAGAGTATCCATTCTGTTCTGTGGGGACTAATCTGGGGAAGCGTTCATATTTATTGTCTGTGCTCAGATAGACATGGATTTCCTTGTCTCGTGCGTCAAGGGTATGAAAGGAAGGGATGATTAATGATGCAAGTTTCTCTTTTAAGTGCCATTATGGGGCGTCATTCACCACCGCTATAACCTCGAGCAGCGCGGGCGGCTCTTTCATTCCGTCCGAGTTGCCTCCGCTAAGAAGACAAAAAATTCAATCACTTCCCCCTCAAGTAGTGAAAGGGACAGGCTGGAAACAACATGGCCGTGTTTTGAAATCTGATGTTTGGGAGGAATGCGAGATGCTCTTAGGGAAGCTTCATCTGTGGGGATATTTTTTGGGATCTGCCGGTCTGTTTTGGGCGTATTTGACGAAGTGTCACTTGCCTCTCCTTTTTGTGATGATGAATTATATATAGAGCTTTGTCACTTCCTGGTGTAAGCGCAATAAATAATGGACAAATGATGCAGGATTTTCTGCACAACAGCTCCGCCACTGCAGATGAATGCAATTCTGCACTTTTACACAATTGTTACACTCGAATCTCCACATCGCCTACAAACGACTGAACGTCCGTTTGCAGAGTTGCGTAAGTGTTATCGTGTTTTGGGGAAATGCATCAAAGTAACGTGACTACTGATGGAAAAAATGGTTAGGATAACATTTTTCCTGTGTCAGGTCAGTCCTGAATGTAGAATTTTGTCTTGGGTCAGGACGCACTGACACTTTTATCCCGCTCCCGATAGAGGATTTAGTTTCGTGGCTCTGTTTTGAGCAGGTGCAAAGAAAAAATGAAAATAATAAGGTTTGGTAACACACACATGCAGGACAATATAATACATCTCTGTGCATGTACACTGTCTCTGTGTAGGAGGGGGTTACCAGAGACCAGAGGGTTCAGTGGCCTTCTGTTTATCTGCTTATATGTTGCCGCTTCGATCCCAGCTGAGATACACTTTATAGTCTGCTCAGTAAATGTCATGAAAAAAGCCTTTTGTGGTTTTGCCTTTCAACGGGCGAAAGACAAAGTGCAGCGCTGTGCCACACAATTATTGTTCTGGCTGAAACAAAGGATAAAGGGCAGATTAATAAACCTCCGCGGAAGTGCTGTTACCGTAGAGGCTAATTAATCTGCCCTTTATCTTTTCATGTACAGTATTTGAACTTGTTTACGAGGGTTGAGGACATTCTCATCCCGATGACAAGCAACATGCTGTTATTTAGTCATACTGCACTTACTGTTTCCCCGTGTCTTGGAACAGTGAGCTTGTTCTCGGGGTTAGTGAAGCTACGACATGAAGCAAAATGTAGAAGCACAGCAAAGTCCAACGCGTTGTCGCTTCCAACTCGTCATATTCAGCCGCAAGCTTCAAACTGTGACACTCTTAACGACATCTCCAGCATCCGATTTGGTCAAGTTAGCACAGACATGTTCGCAACGTCTGGAGAGACTTGCTTTGAATGTTATTACCATTGTCAAACGATTTGGTCAGGTTTAGGCAAAATAAACTACTTGGTTAAAAGAACATAGGTTAGGAAAAGATCATTATTTGGGTCAAAGTAACGTTGACATCACTTATGTCATTTACCTACGTTCACTTTTTGATATTACAGGAATTAAAAACAGATCACTCTTGACTCTGAGTCACAACGGGAATGCAAACTCCAGTCTGCAGAGGGAGAGTCTCATTAATAACCCATCCAACTCACCGCTACCTCCTGACTCAGACTTTCTCGTAGTTTATACTGCTGCACGAGAGCGGCGCTTCAAGAAGTAACGCTAGAGGGGTAACAGTTGAGCGCATCAAGCCTAAGCCGATATCAAGCTCAACAGCCCTGTGTCACTCTGAGTTTAAAACCACCCGTAACTGCTTAACCACAATTTAAATTCAATAGATCTAGGATCAGCATCAAGTTGTGTTCACCCGTGTAATCCTGCTGACAAACCAACCAAAAAAAAAAAAAAAACAGACATGGGTGAAAACATAACCTCCAGAGCAGAGGTGAATATGTTACGACCACGGCTGCACAAATCGCAATATTATTGAAACAGCAATATGAACAAGCGCAACATCCAAATTGCAGGAGCTTCACTTTTTTGATGAGGTAAAATGTGTTAAAACATGTCATTATGATGAAGTACTGGAGTGCTGCAGAGATGCAGACTGCAAATATTGTTCACCAGATGTAAGAAAACACGTATATTTGATAAATGAAATGAAAATTGTGAGTCAAAAACAATAATTACTAATCTTGAGTAATATCCCAATGTGAATGTTTATTTACATATTTTTTTTTTGCCATATTTTGCAGCTCTAGTTACAACTAGAACATTTTATTATTTCAACATATCTTATGGATCATGCCTTTTTGATGAGGTTGACAAACAATCGGTTGGTTGGATGGTTAAGGCGTCCTGGGAATACCGGCCAGAATATCCATCATGTTCTCCGGAGGACAATTATGAATGTTTTGTTCACCTCTCTGACCTTCGGAACCACTTTCAGGTCAGAATTTCCCCTTGGCTAACACTGAGTAAACTAAAGGCTGGATTTATGGTTGAGAATCCTAATGATTTTGGTGAAACTATCACTTTTATTTTTAGCCCGACCATCAGGCCAAACAGGAAATATAAAAAAAACTAATGTGGGGAATGCAGCAGACGTGTAATGCTTCCAGAATCTTAACATTTGCAGAACATATGTATTTACTTTATCCTTTATGTTAATAATGTAATTCAGTAAGGATGTGAACGATCACGCAGATACCGCATTATTACTATCCAATGGTTGCGGTTGCTGTGGCTTTAAGCTTTTTTCGAACTGTTAAAGAGCATCAACCCTGGTCCCTAAAATCTTAACAAACATGGTCTTGTGTTGCCAGGCAACAGACAAATGTATCAATGGATTTAAGCATACCCAGACACACTATTATAAATGGAGGGACTTGTTTGGCATGACATCAGCTCAGTCACGACGGTTCCCAGTGCTGTATCCTTAAGTTCTCTCCTTAAGCAGAGCAGGCAGAGCGAAAATGTATTGCAAATAGGGTGTTATGTAGTGTGCTCATCTCTCTGTTTACACCTCAGGCAACACAACATTTTGCTTTTTAGTGTGCGACTGCAGTAAACATGTTCACTCGCCCCAGTTTTGCCATCCAATACCCGTTTGATAGATGTAAGAGGTGGCGTAAGGTGCCGAAATAATTTGGACGTGTTAAGAAGGGGTCGAGCAACTCGGTGACCGGTGTGGGAGAACGGTCAGAATTCTTTTGTCCTCTGAAGTTATGTGCCGTGCTTTCATCAAGCGCTTCTGTTCCTTTTCTTCACTTGTCCCAGTAAATCTAATCTGACCGACTGTGATCGTTAGAGAAGACTCGTGAAAACAGTCAGAGGCAGGGTCAGGACCTAATGAAAAAAAAAAAGGATTTGTACTGGTATTTTCCCACTCCAGACACAAGTTAACATCTAAATACATGCTGAAAAACACAGAAGTTCAAGTTCAATCTGCTTCTCATACAGCGGAGCGTTCAGTTAGATTTCCTGGCTGAGCAAGAGGCTTGAAACATAATGTTGTGATGTTTAGCACCCTGTGCAGTTTAGCAGTCGAGCTGAAAGCCGGTGAGGGAAGAGAGGCTGAGTGAGTCAATAAGTAGCAGTCTGGATTCAAGAGGTAGAATTTATTTGTCATAACTGATACGAATCTAACATTATGCTGCCTATGTTTCACTAAAATCATCTGTGGAATAACTTGATAATGCTTCTTTATTTTGGGCCTCTGTTGTCAGATTGGATCAGGTTATAATTTGCCATAATTGCCGAGGACCTGCATCTTAAAATAACCCCAGCCTGGAGAGACATCCTGTTTCACTGTGTAATTCATGAACTTACCTACACACAAGAAGGAAATGAGGATAAAACCGTGAGTTGTAATCTGCCGTATGTTGTTGCCACCAAATACAGCTGCCAAAGCACATGCAGCTAAATAATTACTATGTGGATGAATTCAAGTGGATATTGAAAATAAGATGATATATTACCCGGGACAGGTGTGAAATGCAATTACAAAACCTTGCCTTGCTCATACAAGACAATATGTAATATACAGACCTGAACTTACCATTCACATCATGTTGCAAGGCAATATCATTGTATATGTTAAAGGTTGTTAGATATAATTTTTTGTTTAACATTGTTTTTTTTGTGTTCTTTTTGAGTGTCCTTATGTTGTTTTGAGGTGCACATGACTTAACGCTGCAATCCAATTGATAAAATAAATTACCGAACGTTATAGTGAAGCAAATATAAGCACATTTTTAAAGAAACTAGTAACTAGCTGTTGTTAGGAAGAGTTCAGTTAGCTGGCCGTGAGGGTAAGTGGCACCGAGGGCCTGGACTGAACACAGCCTCCGATGTGACAAGGGATGGAGGTGATTTACAGCGGCTCTGACCAGGACTTTGACTCCAGGGATGAGGAAACATGGCAGGTAGGGCAATGAGAGGCATGAAAGAGGGGTGAGGAGCAAGAGAGAGGGCATCAGCAGCGGGCAAAAACAGTGTGTAGAGCCAGATTATTAAATATTTTACTCTGTATTTAGGACTTATTTAGTTTATGTCAAGTTTAAATCAAGTAGGTTTTGTGATGAGGCAATTAAGATCATCTTAGTATGGTAAAACAGAGAAACTTAAGTTAATATGGTGTGCAATTGTACGGTTTTGCTGTTTAATAAAGAAAATATGCGTGAAATTACTTCCTTTCTTGACATTTTGTGAGAGAACTTGCCTCTCCAAGCAGAACAGCAGAATAAAGTGGTATTGCGAGACAGGACAGGCTAAGGCTAGTTGGTTAGCATGCTAACTTCAGTTGACCTCTCTGCAAAACGATACAAAGAAGTAATTTGACAAAATGTCATCACTGTTGTTTCTTCACATTCTTTTTTGACAATGTTAGTCTTTTGAATGACATAAACTAAACTTTAGCCATATCGCTTATATTTTAACTTCCTTTGACCAACTTTTCCTTCGTCCATTTTCAAACTCATGATGATTTGTGGCTTAACATATCCATGATTTAATAGCTACATATGGACATCCTACTATGTATATATATTGTCGGAGTGTTTCGCAGATACCCTCAGTGGGAACATTATGCAATGTGGCAGAAATGTTCATAAGAAAAACATTTAGCTTCGACTCTGATTAAAAAGTAATCCAGACTTTACATTTCCCCGAGAGTGTATCTGCTGTTGCACATTAGTCACAGAGAAAAACACAATATTCCAGGAGAAACCAAATTGCTTCTCAGGATAATTGATCTGTCACTTTTTAGACAGCAGTCTAAACATTTGATTTAAGACTCAGAGTTGTGGTGAATGAGAGCTACAGCTGTACCGTGTTGACTAAAACAAAGCTGACTAGAACAGATTTGCAATTTTATTCAAACTATGCAGAATCATCCATCCCTGTAAAAAGAGCACTGCAGTCATATGGTCCCTTTCCAGTATGTATCCATTGGCTTTTATAACATTTATCATTTACACTAAGAAGGCATCTATTTACCTACAGTGCAGTGAAGAGAAAAAGCAGGTGCCGGTGAAGCAATGGAAATGAGGTTTCCATAAACACTGCTCACAGTGAACTATTTAGTAGCTGAGGAGGAAGGTATGAGCACGGTGTTCAGAGGTGCACAACTGTGGGCGCAAAGTCCTACAAATACCATGTCATCAATCCAGAACAGATGAGCTCAACAGCTGTGAGAAAGCTTAAGCAACTAATAATGTGATGACGTGCTCACATCGGATTTTGATATAATAGACCCAGAGGGACGCTTCATCAAATATCACAGTTTTCTCAGTCTTGTTACGGCAAAATCAGCTGTTAACCCTTAACAGTGTTGCCTTTTTGTGAACAGTAAATTATTTTCATATGTTTATCAATATCAGTGAATCATAAGCTCAGCTGCTTCCTGAAATTAACAATAACCCGTCTTGTCGCCGATGTGCTGCCATTTCCCCGCAGCAGATGGACGGTGAGCCCAGGGAGAGCCAGTGAAGCATGCAGGAGTCGGGCCTCATGATACAGTAGAACATGCAGTAGCGAGAAAGAGGAGCAGAGAGCGAACAGAGAGGGCTCGGGCTCAGCACGTGTTCTTGCTATTCTCCGCTCCAGATGTGCAGCCTTGCTCTTTCAGCATTTTTTTTTTTTTTTACCTAAATCCCACATATTAGAAAAAAACAAGGATTCCATTTGTTCTCCGAACATAAAAAACGTCTGTTTATCACCACTGTTCAGCTCATAATGTAAGCTTGGCTCATGAGGCAGCCATTCATGCATTCATCACTGGGGTTTTTTTTTTTAATGTTTACATTTCCTCTCTGTCTGTTTCTCACTGTTGGGAGAAGCTACCAGCTTGTAGTTCGTTTTATTTTTATGACCTTTAGCTTTTTTCCTCGAGTCTTGTGCTAACTTTCCAGAGTTTGTACATCCAAAATGTTATACAGTGCGTTTCTCTGTAGAGACGCGAAGCCCGATTAGATGAGATAAAATCATGCTAGATGGAGCGAGATTAGACTGAACGACACAAACAGATGTAAAAATAAAAGTTTGACGAGATTACGGTCGATTAGATGAACTCAGGTGACATTAAATGAGATCAAGTGAATACTTGTGAGAGCATTGTTCACAGACCAGAGGTTGCAATGTGTAACCTTAAGAGTAATAATCCGTCAGATTACATTCCTGGTTGACGCATCTACAGTTATTGGTGGTAAGCGTAAAGAGAAAATTGATTTCTGGGTACTATACAGGCAGGAAGTATCAGTTTTCCTGAAAAACATTATTATGATTGTGAAATAATCATTTGCAAAATGTTGCCAGCATATAACACTGATAGTATTATGTGTCTTGGAAGTTTGTGGAGTTCTACAGAATGTGTCCAGCATATTGTACTGCCTAATGTTAGCTAGCTAGCTTAAGCAACATTAACATTAGCTGGTGAAGTATTCTTTAAAATAGTAAAGCAAGCAAGTGTGATGTGGGAGGGATCACTCACAGCGACGAGCCAGCAGAGAAATACCACCTGACTGCTTTTTCCCCTTCAGGCCTGCAGAGCTTTTTTTTTTAGCTTCTTTTAGCTCCTTGTTTTGGTGTGATTGCTTGTATCTTTACCGTTTTGATTCCATCTGATTGCTCTCGCGGAATACGAGCAGCCCAGCAGCAAACGGCATCAGCAAAAGAGCCAGTTATTTCCCTCAGGGGTTTGAGGAGACTTATTGAGATGCATTGTAATCATCGATCAGTGCCAGTGTTAACTTGTAAGACAGACACGTTGCGTTTTCCTGTGACTGCTTCACAATAAAGCTGCGAGAGATTTAGCTGTAAAGAGTAACGCTGGATCACATGCATGCGTCGTCTCCTGTGAATCCATCTGCATCAGTTGACCATTTTGGATTCAGCACAGGAATGGCGGACCCCGCCAGTAATAGAATGACCACAAATAATGTAATAAATCGGGTTTTATTTGATTAAATCCTTTTAATGGTTGAAGCAGCTTCATGGTTCCATTCCGATGTTTGATTAAAATAAAATGTATGATTCTTACGATGGTCATTAAATTAAACCCAATCAAACGCTTACAACGGTTGAAGCGGATATCAGCATTTTCACATGAGGATGTCCAGGTAACAAATTAATCAACAGGGATTATCTAACATTCCGTCATCACGCCTGGATGTCCTGCAGGACCGCCTTCGTGTGAATTGGCATCTTGATTGTCTCTGTTAATTGAACACCTCTTTACAAGCCAGCAGAGCCGAGCTCAGCCTCCATCAAACTAACCACATCGCAACAGAAACTTCTCGCGAAGGATCAAATGAGTGATGTAACATGACAATAAAAGACATTGCCCACCCCTTGTTTTTCCTCGCTGCCCTACTTTTTTTGTCAAACGGCACCGAGGGAAACTAGAGGTAGTGTTGCAGTAATTCAAGCTCTTATCCGAGAGTGAGGAGGGGAAGAGGAAACACTTTGAACTCAGCAGGAACAGCAAACAGATGCTAATGAACATGATGTTCTAGTACAGGCCCCTGGCAACAGGATTAAAACAATTTAAAGGGAAGTGAAGAAGACACTCACATGAGCGAGGATGAACACTGACAACACTGTACCGGTGATGACTCACACTGAGGCTGGTTCGTGTAACCATCAAAATAGTTTTCCTTATTAACTGCTTTCATCAAAAGAGATCCACTTCCAGTTACTGTTAGATATTTTTTTCCACAATTTAAAAATTAAATAGACGTCATAGTATTTCTGCAAGCAATAATGCTTCTGAGGTCAGTCAGTGAATACAGGATGAATCAAAAATTAAGCTTCGGGTTTCAGGTCACTCCAACTTTTCAAGCACTTAATGACCTTTTTTTTCTTTTTTCTCTCTGTGCACTTCCAAAAAGGAGATGATCTAATGAGTTTCAAATGGTCTTTTATCTCAAGCCTTGAGAAATTAATGGAAAATATGAAGTTGTAACGTTATCACGTCAGATGTGAATGTGCAAAAGCGCTTGATTTAATCTGTGCACGGCCCCGAGGAAAGAATTACACTTTTTTTTATTTATATTTATCCACCTTGTTTTTCCTGACATGATGTCAAGCGTCAGACTTTGTGTCTATTGTTGTAGTGAGTCGAACCACCACGGTAACAGTAGAGCCAGGTGTAATTGGTTATTTGACCAGCGTAGTTTATCTGCGATGGACTGTGATGGATGCCACAGTGAAAGATGAGGCATGAAAAAAAAAATGACATGTATACTACGGAGACAGCCAGACAGCTAGTTGTGGTACAAAAGGTTGGAAAATGTCATGAGCTGCGTCTCGGTGTGGCAATAACAAGCAGTAGCATGGCACAAAACAGAGGCATGAATAATGTATTTACATGTACGCACACATGCCCCTCACACACACACACACACACACACACACACACACACACAAGAACAAATCACGTCAAATAAATGCTTGATTATAATGTATGAAATGTTTCTGATCAGTCAGCTGAAAAACTAATTTCATTTTCTCATTAGAAGTCTCTGCCTGAGGCTCATTCTCATGTCAGTGTTTATTACTCTGAAAACAGAAAATTAAAATCATCAGCTTGGTCAGAATCAGAGCCGTGAATCACTATTTATGACTGAGGGAGAGAGACGGAGAGGGAGAGGAAAAAATATTAAAGACTGGACAACAATTGAAGGAGCCCATCTCATTTTACTGAGGCGGAGGATTTATTGCCCACATGACCTTTTCCTTCTCCAGAGATTTGTTGCTACGCAGTCGTCCATCATGTTTCTAATTTGGCATAAGGTACAGGAGGTTAAAGAAGAGTTTCTATTAAGTTAGTAATATTTTGGCAAGTCAACCGAAGGGTTTTAATGATGAATTGATAACAGTAAGAGTAAGAAGCATTTTTTACGACCAGCGAAAATATTTCCATTTTTGTCCAGAGAGACTTTCAAGTGCAATTCTGTGTTTGTACATCACATATTTTAGTTTAGCCTCAGCCACTATAAACACAACCAATCCACCTCTGGTGACTGTGTAACTGTAACATATCATCAGGGGAGTACACTCATTGCAAGAAAAAATATACTAGTTTATAAATCCCAAAGCAAGACCAAACTACAGATATGATCCACAGCAGGAAGGGAACAGAATGCTTGAGAATATCAAAGCTGCTCCCAGTGATTTATTTTTATTAAAATAAGTGTTAAATTGCTCTTAATTCCAAAGCTGCTGTTATAGGGTGTTTGGTCAGTAACGCATGTCTCTCCTCCCTGTGCTCATGCAGTAAAAGAGAACATAGGTTTTCAGATATCCCTGCCCACTTTATCCAATCAGGACAGAGAACTCCATAAAGAGGCGGTCCTCTCCTAAAATGATGCATCAGCTTTGACAGAATTCAACACGATATCTATAATCGATTAAATATGTAATATCACATGAGAAGGTGTCTCTCATAGTGATTAACCTATAGAGCGCCAGACCAGCCAATTCGCCATTTTAAATTGTTGGTGTTTCACGTTCTACAAAACAGAGATATGTTAAAATCGATGCTTATCAACATTGACATCATGTCAGGAGGAGGGAGGGATGTCGGTGGCTTGACAGAAGTGAGACAACCACAAGGCCAGAGACCACAGACAATGTGACATTTTCCAGCCGTGTTTGCAGATATAAAAAGCATATTTGTGAGATTTTTGAGACATTTTCCAGCCATATTAATGGCAAAAAAGTCTATTTTTTCAGTAGCGTTTGTGGTGACAGAACCACGAAAGCCAAGACATGATCTTTTGTCCAACCCTAACCAATCGGTTGTTGTGGCTGAACCTAACCAGACCTTAAATACACCATTGTCAGAACATAAGATTGAAAAGTGAACCGAAATAAACCAAGTATTTGCAAAGGCCACAGGTTGAATTTGTGTTTATGGTGACAAATGAAGGTAGTTTAAGCCAAAAAAACATTAATTTCCTAACCCTAACAAGCTGGTTTCTGTGCCTAAACCTAACCAGACCTTAACCAAAGCATTGTGATCCTAAAGAAACTTAAAGTTGCATACATTGCCAATTTCTTATTCTGGTGATTGGGTTGCACCCAAATAGGCATTGTGGAAGCCTTTTCAGCTCAGACCGCAGCTTTCTGCATTGATTAGCAGCGTTTTTCAGTGAAAAAACTTGGGAACACTGTATATACAGAAAAAAATAGTGACTAGCTAATGAACCTTAGCATGTAACAGCTAAAGGGTCATATGGTTTGAACAGCAGATGGTGGAGACCAAAATAGAGCTAAAAACAAAGTGAACGTTGGGCTTAAATTCATCTGTGGCTTGTAAAACAATGTTTCTTCATGTCAGCTCAGTGACTAAATTAGCAGCCGCCTGCTATAACGTGCCAGTGTTGTGTTTACAACTTCAAGCTAAAGTAGATCATCAATGTGTAAAAATTAAGCCAGGGTGTCACCTTTTTAATTTTTTTTAAATGTTACATGTATAATTTTGTATCTGCTTTTCATAAATTCACCTGGCAGCAAACCTTGGCTGATGTTTTTATTCCCTCCCCTTGGATCTCAGTTCAGTGTAAAACAGTCTCCAGTCTCCATCTTGTGCCAAACGGCGTGCCGCAGTGGTGTGAACTTCTGCAACAGTTTCAACACACATTCGACAGGCATATGGTGTTTTCTTTTATGGCTCTCAGATTTTTCTCCAGACACCGCAAGCCTCCCAAATCATTTTGATCTGATTAAATAAAGATCAGGCCATGTGTTCCTCCCACGGGGGTTGATTAATCAGAGTATTTGTTTTTAACAGGGTTTGTCTGACCTTACACATCAAAACACGGGCTGTACATGTGCACTTCTTATTACCAAATAAATATCAGGCTGCAGTTATTTTATAGAGGAAAGCTGAACCTAATTTAACTAACACCAAACATCTCCTCTCCCTGTTGTTTATCTTATTCTGTGTTGACACTGTGTTAGCTGTAGGCTGCAAAAGTGACATTTACACAATGAATCAAATGAACCGGTCATGAATCAACTTAGTTCTGTCTCAGTTACTGTAGTTAAAAGAATCAGGGATGTCTCCATGAAGCGATGTGTCTGCTCCGTCCTCTGAAATATACTGTTGGCTGATGTTATTGGCCGTGGCGCGTTGGCAAATTTTATTAGCAAATCACTTCTGTTGTAAGTTGAACAATGCTCATATAACTTTAAACTGCCGATTGTTAAACTCACTAACGACTGCTAATGTCTTGGACTTGAAGGCACAGTTTGTGACTTCTGTCACTGAGGGCGTCTCTCAATCAAAACAATGAAAACCCAAGACGTGGTTTGATGACTTGTGATGTAGCGTTAAAAACCGGCAACGAAGAGCTATCTAAGAAATGTTCATGGACAAGGCAACGTGCTCAACTCTTATTATATTTATCTTTAGTCCCTTCCTCTGACTTCCTTCCTCAAATGTCTCCCTGGAAGTTATAGCAAACGCCGAGTATTTCTGTGGGTTTGAGCATTGCTGGAAAATTTTAGTAAGGTCATTTGATAAGATAAGAACACAAATCATCAAAATATACAACACATTTTAATGTGGAAATGTTACATTTTCTATTTTTAACAATTGGTAATGTGAAACTGTTAAAATAGTATATTGTAAATGTATATATGTTACATATTCTATTTATAACAGTTTTTCATGTGGAAATGTTACATATTGTCTCTTTAACTATCTAATGTGGAATTTTAACATCTACATCTTTAACTAGTGTTAACGTGGAAATGTTACATACTATATCTTTAATTATTTCTCAGTGTGAACGATGGATATGTTACATGTTTAATGTGGAAATGTTGTCTAAAAACTGGCGTATCTGTGTAGCCCGCTGTCACCTAATGTGCAGTGTTACTGGTTTAGCAAAGCACAAGTTGATTAAAGCACCAGTCTGCTTTAAATATCTACTTTTGAGCTCTTTTATTTTAATTCCTTTATTATCTCATCAACCAACCTAAAGGTCAGTGAAATGTAAATCGGTACAGGTATAAGCACGTGGAGGATCACAGCCTTTCTGCCAGCATTGATCTTTATTAATCTAATAATGTCGCTCTCTTCTGATGAAATAAAACACAAAGTCGAGAGTGAATGCTCAAAATATTTCAGCTATGTCTGTCAATATTTATAGCCTTGACTTGTCAGCCACAGGATTTTCTTTCACAGATTCCTGTGGCATGAGCAAACGACTATATGCTGGAGACTCTTAAGACTCTGATTTGTTGTGAGGGTCTTTGTATCGAGGTGCAGCCAGCCAAACCTTTGCTATAAACAGACTTTATTCCACATCACAGAAACATGTGTCCTGACCTTTCCACCAAGACCTTTCATTTATTTTCTAATACAGTTTCCCTTGTGAGTTACTCTGTTCTCATAGTCATAGAAAAGGTCAAAGCAAGCACTCATGTCTGATGTCTGCCCGCTGAATTAGCTGTATCACCTTTAATTTCTCCAGAATCAGACCTCACCACACTGCCCTCTCGTTTGATTGTACGTTCAGTATTCATGCTGTATGAAGCGCAGTGGGCTGCGCATATGAATGTGGAAATACGTTGCCAAAATATCTTAGTTTAATACTTGCAGAGGGTCTGCCCGGATTAAGCTGCGATGTGTTAAAAGCTCACAAATAACAGGACATTTGTATTCTCGCAGCGAGTGGGCACCAGAAGCAGCCGTTCTGTTTCACTCTTAGACATAAAGGGACCGCAGAGAGGTGCGTCTAACCCTTCTATGAATTCAAAATCCAGAAACACAGCCATTGGTATCATACCCCGACAAAAAAGGAAAAAAAAAAAAAACGAATGAGGGGCTGTGATTTACCATTAATCAACCATGGCACAGCGAGCTCATTTGTATTGTTACCGAGTGAAATTCAGAATTTAGGACATTGTGAAGAAATGACCCCTTTATGCATGAGAACAGCCTCGGAGAGAGGAGGCGGGGGGGGTGGGGCCCTGTCAGAGCCGCGTTGATCGATGATGCTGCCTCAGATTATGAACACAGAATTAGCACATTAGGACTTGTATGATAAATAGACCGACCACCAGCCAGTCCCCAAATCACCTCAAAGAGCAGCGATCGGGCAATTTGACTACACCCGCGGCTTCAGCTGATCTCGGGCAGACAGCGTGTGTTTGCATAGATCCTCTAGTAGTTAATCTCCTGACGGTAACCCAACTGTCCATCGTGTCAAGTCGGGTAACACTGGATCCTGACTGTGAGGACTGCGTGCATTACTACATTTCTGGTTATGGTGGCAACATTTTGCAGCAAGATATTTTCACTGAAATGAAAAAAAATCTCCACAATTGGCGGATTTGCAAATGGGGACACAGTTTACCAACAGCGAACCATCTCGACTGTGCCGATCTTTTAGCTAATGCTCAGCCAGAGATTTCAAAAATGGCGGAAGCTAGCTTATTAGCCGGGCTGTGCTGTCTACTTTTATTCAACCCTCCTCGTACCGGAGTATAAACCTCTCCGCAAGAAGGATGATATACGGCGAGTTATGCGACAGAAGGTGGTGGCGGCCAACATGTGACTCTGTAAGCTTATTCTGCCATTAGCAACCAAGCTAATGACCACGTCCGTCGCCCCCCCCCCTCAACCCCTTCAATAGGAAAACTAATTTCCTGCGATTCTAAAGTGAAATGGATGTGTGTCCTTGGTTTCTACCGCCTGCAGCACAGCAGCGTAACATCATCGCAGCGTTCAAGCTCCCCATCCCGGGCACCGCGTCAGAGGAAAATGGCCGCCGTGTGAATAAGGTCAGTGGGGGAGCAAAGAGAAACGCTGTGCGACTGGTGCTATCACTTCCCCGCTGGCTTGAGTATTAGCTGCTATAGCATGCCAGCTACAGTGTGGTGGCCAGGCCTGTAGGTGATTAGCCTCTTACTGTTGAGGTGGCGAGAGAAATGGGTCACTTATCTCACAAGCTTACAAGGTAATTGACAATACTTTTATTGAGTTGCTGTTAATTTAGCTCAAAGCGCTTCACAGCTATGGCCCGGGCTCATTGTTTCCCCTTTTTAGCCTCATTAGAGCTCCTCTCGGGGCTCCGCGGAATTGGTTTGATTGACGTCTCACTCGCCTAATTTTTAGCATTACTCCTCTCAACGTCGACCTTAACGCAGACAGAATAGGCCCAAGTGAAAACACCTCTGCGGCAGGAAACGGTT
>OMLP01008524.1:1550-14033 GCA_900302685.1 Spondyliosoma cantharus | reverse complement strand
AAATAATTACCAGCCTTCCTCCCACCATCCCTCTTTCCCTCCCTCCCTCCCTCCTTCTCTTCTCGCACTCATCCATCCCTCGGTCCCTCCCCTTCCCCCTCTCATTCAATAGTTCCTTCTGGGTGAGGACAGAGCGAGAAAAAAAAAGGGGAGAAGACGAGAGCGGAACGAGTTGAGGATAGGTGGGGAGGAAGATCCCTGCTGCTGCTGTTTAAGATTACAGGGTGAGCTGAACTTTCAGATTAGGTTAATCTGCTGGAAATGGGATTGGCCAACAGCCTTTCCTCTGGCAGGTAGGCAAGCAGGCAGGCAGGCAGGTCAGCTCAGCACCAGGAGCCATGTGCCATTCCATGTGATACTTGAGCCAGTGGCATCAGGGTGTGCTGTGCTGGCTGAGGTCATCACAATGCCGTCAGCTCTGCAGGGTTCAAGCCAATTGTCACTGCGTATGTACACACGCATACACCCATGCAGTGCACAGGCCAAAGTGCCTTTGAGTGTGTGCATATAAGCACAGAAGATCCCACTGTATACAAATATCATAGCATCCTTGCCTCCTTCAAGCACATCCAGGCATAGAGGGGATATAGCTCCCTATCTAAGCTCACTCACTAACCCTTTAGTTGTTTCACAAACCTGTGTTCTTTGTTTCAACAGAGGGGAAAACAAACACATTGTGGAACGGGGATTTGGCACAGCCCGAGCGTGCTGTTGGATTTTGGGGCATTCAATCACAGCAAGAACCAGCCAGCACAGCTTAGGTTTAGGCTGCAATCATCGGGAGGGGAAAGAAAGGACTCTTTCATGTGCTATTGCAATTAACACCCCCCGTACTGGCATAATAAATCACCAATAAGAGCGCAAAGTGATTGTTCTTAAGCAGGAATAAAAAGAGAGGAAAAAGGAGAGATGGATCTATTCTCTTGCCATTTCCCATCACGGCTTCCCGTTTCTCCTCTAATGCCGTTCACATGTCCAGGAAACCGGCCTGGCAGACGGCGGCTATAGGAAATCTATCTGCATGTTTGACTGTTTTATCTGGAGCCAGACTCAGAGCGTACTGTAGACCTGCCAGAATGACACACTTGGACATCCATTGATGGAGGATCAGTGTTTGCTTTCATCAAACTGCGACACACTGGACGAGCCTGGATGTCTCTTTGAACAATTAGCATTAATTAATTGGACGTCCTCACTTGTTTATGTGGGGTCGGGGTTAGGTTTACCTAACCCACACCCTCAGATAATATGTTTTTTACAGCGGTCTCTCTGGGGAGTCTCTGCAAGTTTAGATGCCACCGTAATCCTACGTGGCCGCACATGTGGTTTGGTATTAAACGGAAGCGTTCGAAACATGAAACACGTCCTCAGTTTGTTTCGAAAAAGCCACTGTATTCATGTGTTTATTATGGGTTTCTGTGTGTCATGCATTGTGAATGTGACAATAATAACTTGTAGTCACTTTGATTAGCAGGGCTTCTTTTGTTTTACAACTTGCGCTCAGAGGAGGGTTGGCTTTGGTTTCTTGGTCTTTTGCTTTCACGGATATTTGTGGAAGTGTCATTCCCAGCTGAGACTGTTTTCAAGTGAGTCATCAAGACCTTCTTTACCACTCCTCTCCCTGTATGTGGCTCTCTTTCTCTCTTCCTATTTCTGTCTCTCACAAACGTACACCCCTTGACCTGAACATAGATTCAACACAATGCAAAAAAAATCTTTTCAAACTATGTATGTTGAATTATGAACTGGATTTTTTTTCTTTTAAAAAAAGGAGAAAAACAGAAAAAAGAGCGACAGAGAGAGAGAGAGAAAAAAAACCCCTCCGGCCTCTTGTAAACATGCTGTAGCTAGAGAGGCTGTGCAACACTCTCAGTGCCACTCGCTCAACAACGCTAATTATCAACCAAAGACATGCTAATTACATAGAGCTTTATTGCTAATGTAGCAGGCCTCTATGCCAGCCGCCCACACTCTGAGCTCCGCTCCCCTACCTCTGTCTCTCCTCCCACTACACCTTCAGGCAAAGCAGCAACAGAGGGAGAGAGTTGCATGCATTTTGTATACTTCTAAAGATGAGAGCTTTCTACGAATTTGAAATTTAACATGTCTCATGTCAGATGTCATATTCAAGGTCTCTCTGTTACCCTCTGGGGTAACTTTGATTTTCTCTACACATCCTTAAATCCAGCCACTCATCCTGTTCTTGACCTCCTCCTCATCATCCTCTCATCTCAACAGGAAGTCCGCTTCGCTCATGCCTCCCCCCAAACTCAACAAACCACCCACGTTCCTGCACCTGTGACGTAGCCTAGCAGCGGCACACAAGGCTCGGCGGGAGAGATCCGACCCCCAGTTCCCCCACGCTCCCCCCTCACCCTCCAGCCCATGCTAAACGTGCTAGTGTCAGCCCTGTGGCCAATCGCGTTAGCACGCCGCGGCTAGGGCTGAAGGCCTCTTCAGATCGATTTCTCCCGCTGTGAGTTGCTCAGAGTCCTCCAGGGATCACAGTGTAGGTAGTGCTCTGCAGCACTCTCCCCCACTAGGCTCTTTAGCGTCTTCCCCTGACACGGCTGTTTACACGTTAGCCATCCTCTGTTCTCTAATGGAGACACAGTTAAAGAGAGAGCTTCAAAGCAGGGAGCTCTCGTCACAGGCACTTGCTGAAACATGTGACAGCTCTCTTCATGGGTTGAGCAGGGGCAGGCTAATACACTGACTGCACAGTGACTGAAGGGCTCTGTGCATAAAGGATATCAGTGCCTATAGACACACTCAGGATATGAGTGGATGCTAAATGGGTTAATGTAAATGACACAATGCATAGAGGATTATATTTTATCCCTTCTGATATACTTGGATACGATTAGATTTCCTTAAACTTGTGGCAAGACTGAAAATAAGCATTGGGAGGACAGCACATACTGCATGTTAACAGTTTTTCTGATTATTTAATGTTTTTAGAGTTGCACAACAAATATCATAACTATAAGAAAACTGATTTCATGTCATAAAAATAATCTTAGTTTTTAAAGTTAGAGCCTAAGCCACATTAAAAATGTAAAAAAGGAGGAATAAGAGCACATAAATCTTATTGCAAAAAAAGAACCAGCTGTTACTCTACATCTAGTGAATTTATCTGTGTCTCTATACACTGACCTTGGTATGCACCCAGTCCATTCTCTTGTTTTCATCATTAAAGGTTAGCCCTATGTTGAGTGCTCTATCCCTTGATGTATGAGCTACATTAACACACTGTATATCTGACTGTACCAAATGGAAACGGTGATGGAACAACAGCAGTAACGACAAAAGCAAGCCACTGCTGAGTTAACAATATCTTGCAAAACATTTATTTATGCTGTTTGTTTGTTTTTTATTCTGTTTTTTATTCTGTTTTTTTTTTTTTTTTTTTTTTTTTTAATGTTTAGATGAAGGAAGAGGTAATGATATAAAAGATGGGAATAATGCGAGGCAAAATGTCTTCTAAAGCAGAAGACGATTGATGCTAATGTGTAAATTCAAAAGATTTGTAGTCAGGTGCATAGTGCCATCTGGAATAGCAGGAGTGCTCCCGGTGGGCCTGACCATGCATGGGCGGGCAACAAGCCCAGCAACACCCATATGAAAAGATAAAAACATGCGGCGTGCTGTTTGATTTCAGTGTTAGACCAGCCAGCCAGCTCTATAGGTACGTGTGGGCTAAGCAAATCCATTCATTATCATTATTATACCTCGCTGTTCCTCACTTTTCCTTTTGGTTCTTTTAAATGCGGAGCTGACAGTGACAGACTCTAAGCGTCGTACATCAATTCGATCTAACAAATGAGCATTATGCTGCCACCAGGAGCCTGTTGAATTACAATCAGAGCATGCGTAAAGAATAAAAACAAGGAAGTGCATATGGAGACAGCGGAGGTTTTCTGTCAAAAATATAGCTGCTGTTCTCAATTATACATACTTCAATTCCTTAATATTTAAAAACCTACCAGCAGCTATATGTCTAACAATTGTTTTGTGTGTTCAAATTGCGTGAGGTGGTGTGATGGGATGTCTGTGTAGTCTGAATTATGAAACACAAACAATACTTTAAAGCTAAATAACAGCCAAATGTGCCAGAAATGTGTACACATTTTGTACATGATGTAAATGTAAATGTAAATTTTTAAAACAATACAAGGATAATATATCTTTCAATAATCCATGAAACAAGCAGATAAAGAATCGACTGCACGTGACATTTTCATACAGCTCAAAAACATGATTTATTCAACATCACCTTGAGGGACAGGTGCGGTTTATTCAGCAAGCATGTTGTGAGTGTAAATGCGTGTGTGCGCGAGAGATGGATAAACTCCGCATGAATGCATGCATGTCGGTGTGTGTGTGTGTGTGTGGCCCACCAGGTTTGTCCGAGCTACAGTGTGGATGTTGCATAACAGGTTCACGTGGAGAGCTTAAGGATCATGGAGGGTGCCAGCGTCATTTCCTGCTTTATCTACCTGCCTACTGGCTGGCCTGACAGCCCTGTTTAACATCGCCTTGAGCCACACTAGCGACATGTGTCCAAAGCAAGTCAGATCAACATCCTCGTCTAAGAGGCACATCAATGGTGACAAGACACCAAAGGCTGGGTCTGGTGTTTACACACCACAGGGGACAGTCTGAAAGGTCCAGATCAATGATAGTCTACTGCTTTTATGTTACTGTGTATATGCAACACAAGGAGGGAATTTTTAAATTATTCTATTTACTTTACATTAATGATAACGATGGGCATAAAAATACCTGTTTTAAAGAGATTGATATCATTGGGGAAGACTGACAAACTATGGGAGCAATTATTTCTTACTCTGCGATAGGTGTGAAGACCAAAAGAAGAAGTAAGGGTTGCTGAATGAGTCACAAATGCCGTAACCATCTGTCCACTTGTGTTTTTTCTGTGTGTTTGCATGAGTGTGTCTGTGTCTATGCATGTGCGTGCGTGCTCCCGCGCAAGCATGTGAGCCGTCTGTGTTTCTCTGTAACTTACCTCCACAATATCAGAGTTGGTCCTGCTCTCATGGGGCTCGTTGTACTCGGTGTATTTAAGCAGGACCTTGTCCATGTCTGTGCTGGCATACTGGAACAGCTTGTTGGTGCTGTTGAAGATGATGAGGGCAATCTCACAGTCACACAGCACACTCAGCTCGTACGCCTTCTTCATCAGGCCAAACTTTCGCTTTGTAAATGTCACCTAGGAAGAAGAAGGAGATAAAGAAATTAGGAGATAACGTTTAGCTCATGTTTAAATAATTTCTATTCAAGGTAAAGAATGGAAAAAAGCACATGCACACACACACGGTCTCACTGTACTCAGTCAGGTTTCATCAAAACAACCATTTTTTTTACTTGTAAAAATAACTGAATCATTGCAAAAAAGTCCCCACCCCTCAACACATTCACTTGAAATAGCAATCTGACATAATAACTTTTCCTCTTAAAATGAGCACTTCTCAGGGCAACCAGCATAACAGAAAGTGAAGTCTGCTGCTGGTTCAACGACGCCTGACTGTAACAGTCCATCCACGATACCAGGAAAAAAAAAAAAAAAAAAAGAAGCTGGGCTTACATTTAAGGAACTGAAAACACTGTGTCTCAGACAGATAACGGTAAAGAAGATCAGTCGCTGCCTGAACATCAAAGCACGCTGAGGTTGATCGTGGAACATGTTTAACCTTAAATCGTCCGTTTCGTGTGGCCTGAATGAGTTCGCCGTCGCGCTAAACAAAGAAGTGCACATACCTATAACTATTTTAATTTTTAAAAAATTGCTGAGGCATTCCACTTTCTCACAGTAATATTCACACACATTTTTCAGTTGTTGCATTGCCCAATTAACCGCCTCTCATAACGAATAACAAGCCATTGATATAAATAACGGATGGGTTCCTGCCTGTGCTTGAAGCTGTTTGTGTGCACTCAAATAGTGACAATGCATTCAACTTAAACCACAAAAAATGGTCTTCTCTAATGGGGCTTTTTTTTCTTTTCTCTCTCTGTTTGTGGTTGCGAGTGCGTGTGTGTGTGTGTGTGTGTGAGGCCCAAGACTGGAACCTTTAATAACACACATATACAAGTGCCCACATTGTCAAAATAGAACAGCCTCTATTCCTCTATTGTTTGGATCAAAACTAGAGCAGTGAAAGTGAGTTAATTCCAGTGAGCTGCACCTGGTTTCTTTTCCAAGCCATGTGTGTGAGCTCTTTGGCTGTATGGGAAAAAAAAAAAAAAAGAAAGACAGAAAATGTGCCACTGCCAGCTTCCTTCTCCGAGCAACACTGTCTTTTTTCTTCTTATTATTTTTTTTAGGGGGGAGATTGAACTTTCTTTTATTTTCTTCTGTGACTGTGTGTATTATTTACATTGGAGATCTGTATTGACAAAGGTTTTCACAGACAGGAAACACTGCCAGAACTGTGCCCAGCTGGTAGCTAATGATCCCGGTTTGTTGATTAACTGCATGTTTGTCTATTCTCTTCTGACACATAAGTGGGCCAAAAAATACAGAGTAAAAAAAACCTTCCAACACTCAGTTTAACATGCACTGAATATGCTAATAAAGAACATAACTGTAGGCTTTAAACCCCTTACGAAGAAATGGATGTGTGTGGTGGATCGGGGTAATGTAGGAATAGATTTGTGGCATGAATCTATCATGCATTGCCCTTCACATTTTCCCTTTACAACTCCGCGGTCTGAAAGAGGAGACCGGGTTCGATGGATATTGATAGATAGTTTTGGATTTCCTGAAATCATATCTCCCAGGATGCACCAGGGAAACTGAATATCAAACTATCCCTCACCTCCACCCTGTCTTTTTCCTCTTTCTCCCTCTCTACTGAAACTGCAAAACCTTGCATGAAGTGACGCATTCCGGACCAGCCTCCCAGACTAAAAAGTTTTACATTGACGCCATTGCGTCACGCCGAGCTGCGTGTCAGACAACAGAGGCTGAAACCAGAGACACGCCATTCTAAACAAAATGGTGTGTGCAATGTCAGGTTCTGTACCTTGGCACAAACACTCATTTGATTCACCGGCGGCGTGAGGCTAAAAAAAAAAAAAGAAAAAACCCAGGGCTCTAAATACCATGGTGACATTTAAACACTCATACTGAAATGAGAAAAAAAACAAGCCTCATTCTAATGCTGCAAGATCCAAAGGTATCTTGTGACAATAAGATTAATTGTCATATCCAACCCACTCTGAGCTCCACCATCCAAAACTGAAATGTACGCACCCTGAAGGGGTCTGTCAGCCTAACAACAGCGGAGCTACCTTACAAATCGTACATGAGCGAGTAAATAAGATGACAGGGCTGTAGGACAAAAGGTCAGAGCGGACTATTCGGGAACAGGACATGTAGAGTGTTGTCTTCCCCTGGTGTTTTGATGCACGGGGCACCGGGGGCAAACGCAGGACACAGCTAGCTGCTGGCCCAGCTCCGTTATCACCCACTCACTCAGTCACACACTCTGCTGGGGCCATTAATGTTTCAAAAGGTGGCACGTGGCACACACGGTGGGCTGGGTGTGAGTCCCAGAGTTCCAGAGCTGCTAGTCTCAAAGGGGAGGTCCACATACCGGCTGGGACAGCTCACAAACATCGTCACACACACACACTCACACACACGCAAACACAGCAGTGTAAGGTAGCAAGAAACTCGGGAGACGCTCATTTGATACTTCTTACTGCGAATAAGAAAAAGCAAAATCCAATCAAAGTCGTCTCGAGCATCACACTTTAAATGAGGAACTGTGCATGCATTCTCCCACATATTAAAATTCACACATAGACTGACTTTAACAACACCACAGGAAGAGAATGAGTGTGATTATGAAAAGCCTCAACTGACCAAACAATAACACCTACATAAAATATCACACCACACCCACACATCTCGATCTGACACGTACAACCTGCTACCTCCAAATCTCTTACAGCCCTAAATACACAGGCATGTACGCAGAGTAAGTATACACACACACTCACACACACACACACACACACATTTTAAAAGGCAGTTGGCTTGCCCTTAAATGCTGTCTTGACGGTAAATACCGGTGCAAACATCATGTGGGATGTGCTAATATTCACTGTATCTCAGCTATGCAATTTTTATGACGGTGTTCAATTTCACTGCCGCAGGTGACTCTGTCGTGACTTCACGGCCTCACATGATGCCGTCATGTGACACCTTTAGCCCATCGACGCTCGAGCCGGTGATGTCACCGCTTGCCTCGCCTCTGTTCCTCTTGGAACGGCTCTCTTCGGCCCACACAGCAGCTGGAGAGAAGTGCGGCGGATCGACTGCTCCGCGCTCAGAACAGATGCTACGGGTGACACACCTGATCTACAAATACTTATAGCTGTCCATTTGTGGAAAGCCTACAGCTTGTTTTAATGAAATAATAAAATACCATGATCATGAAACTAAGTTGTACTGTGAGCCATTGTTGATCTAATTTATATACTTTTATTTATTGATATACTTTTCTTTTTCTTTGAATGAGGCCTCTATCTTTGTTGTTAAACCAAAAAAAACCCTTGTAAACCACCCGTATGTCAGTGTGGGTGTAACTTTTGTTTCCTCAGTCAGTGGGTGCTGTTAGACACACCACTATGTTAATAACACGGAGCATGACGTTACAGCACATTTGCAACTGCGTGTTCTGGTGAAAGGCGCCAGTGTAAGTTGCGCGAGTGTGCGCCCTACTGCCTTTTCACAGTAAATTGGTAACCATGGTGTGAAACTCATCTTCACAAACACACACACACACACACACACACACAGAAAAAAGTTGTGGAATAAAGAGACACACAACTTTCAAACTGTCATTGTGTGCTTCTAGGGCAGTCTCTGCGAACTGTCGCGAAGTGGTTAGAGGTTAAACATTCGCATCCACCTCTGTGCATTCTCGTTCTCCATCCGCAGCAAAAACATATTTAAGAATTTCAGCCCAAATGTCTCGGAGCTGCCTTGAATATTTGTTCTCGGAAACCTTGGAAACTATCAATGCACTTTTCACAACAACGGCCTAACCTTCTCAGAGATTACTCAATTGTGGAGGAGCTTGAGGAGAGAATCAGATATATGGCAGACAACCATCCTTCGAGATGTCTTTTGCAGGGGGAGACCAAAAACACCTCCCTGTCATCCCATGTGTAGTTATAGTTAAACACACAAATGCCTATACGCACTCGCAGCTACCTAGCACTCCTCTCAAATGCTTTGGTACACCGTGAGCATCGTGAACGTGCGCTGTATGGCTGCCTTACCCGCTCAGCCCTATCCTCCTCCACAACACCATCCCAAGAGAGATTCAGACACATGCACACCCACTGTTAAACGCCTAAATATGTTACCGTCACATTTTCAGTCTATCTCTCTCTTTTGTACTTTTTTATTCAACTCATTTAATTCATTTTTTTCTTTCTTTTTTAATACCTTCCTTTGCTTGTAATTCAGAGAGTCAGCCTTTTGTTCATTGGTGCCGCAAACTCTCAGAGTGATTGAAAATATATGCCACGTCCGTTTTTGTTTTACTTTGAGTTTGCAACTCGACTTCAATGTAAATAAGGCCAACCTCAATGGTTCTTCTACTTTAATTAAAGGTTTGAGGAGATGTGCGTGTATTGTATGTATTCTCACGTTGGAAGATGACCAATCACAAAATCAAATCAAATCTTTTCTGGTAAAAAACAAACAAAAAAAACAAAAAAAAAAAACACCTGGGATAAACAGAGGGACAAAAAGAAAGGAGGGACAGTGGACTGATTCTCTGCCACATGGGTGAGAGGGGAGAGAGAAAGAGGGGAGGGAGGAGGACGAGGGAGAGGAGAGGGGGCGGACGCACAGGAAGCACATTTGTATGCATTTCCTCTCATAACAGGAAGAGGCCAGTGGCTTCCCCTTCACAATGGCTTCGCTTCTGCTTCCCACCTCCTGCCTGCTTCCCTGGGGGAGGAGGAGGTGGAGGAAGAGGAGGAGTGGAGCGACGGGCACCAAAAACTGCTGGTTAGCAAACCAAACATGGCCATGTGGACACACACACACACACACACACACACACTGGAGAGCGCACGCACACATACGAATGTCAGTCAGCTACGGTGCAGCACGATTGGTCTTGAGACAAACACTTATCCCATTGTCAGGGGCCAAGCAGGAAGACACAGGCTTACGCAAAAGGAATAAGAGGAGCCCGAGCCCCAGGCCTGAACTCTGCCTCACAGCCAAAGAAGCTGTTAAGAGGGGCATTACGACAAAAGAGGCTTTGTCCCACCTCTAATGTATGCTATGCTCCACTCTCTCCTCAAAACCCCACTTATCATCCTTTTTCAGGGCGCATTATACAGTAGGAACAGGAGGCAACTGACTCCAAACGTTACTTAATTCAGTGTCTCAATCAAAAGTGCCCATGTTGAGTAGGTTCAAGCTAACCCGCATAACTTATTGAGTGGTGTCTTAATTAAAGCCAGTTCACTAAAGCTAGTTATAGGTGTCTTAAAATACGAGCCGGTTTAGATTTGTTCTTCTTGCTTATAATTACATTTCAGGACAGCACTATAATGGCTGGCTCCTTTTCTTTATGCTCCTGTGTATGCTGAAAAACCGCAACTGGAAAAAGGATATACCCACCTACTGTAAAAAAAAAAAAAAAAATCCAAAAATAACTTTTGTTGTCATTCTTTTGAGGTAGATAAAAGCTGTCATTTTATACCTAGAGCACACTGTTTTCACTTTTCACCGATTTTCACACACACCCAGGACAGAAAAGAAACAGAAATGATTTTCACGCGGACTGTATGTCCCTGCGCATCTAATTGTTTTAGTGATTTCAGCTGCGAGAAGGACCAATTACCACTAAAGTCTCACAAGCACGGCTCGGAATTTGTTTAGACTTATAAAAAGCGGAGATTAATCTTGAGATAGGATGTAAATGAGCGCCACATTTTGAGTCAGTCCATCAAAGTAATTTTTAAAAAGATTTACAAGCAACAAGCATGTTTTTATAATCCGATTTTGACAATACATTTTGAATTAGACATCTCATGATAATTAAAATACGCTGTTTACTTAATGAGCCCTATAAGACATAAAGGAAAGAAAACAGAGGAAGCTACGTAAACCATTAAGACTTTTCTCGCAAGTGAAAATTAGGAAAGCGAGGTGAGAGAGCAAAATGAGCCATGTGAAGAACGCGGAAGGAAACAAGAAATAAGTCGAGAAAAGCGAAGCAGAGAGAAAAGTGAGAGCGTCGCAAGCCCTTTTCAGGTGAGGTCTCTCGGTGCTGAACATGCTACAGAGGAGGAGTGCCACTCGCTGTGGTAAAAGAAGGAGATGGTAGAAGGTGGGAAACAGGGAATTAGAGGAGGGGTGCAGGGGTGAGTAGCTACCCTGTGGGCCTCATTATTTTCCTGCTGTTAATTTCGCTTGCACATTTTCTCACCCCGGTGCTGTTGATTGGAGAGAAGAATGCTTTGTCGTAGAAACAAAAAGACCCCCTTATTTCAGGAGCAGCGCTGCAGTTAACACGGCGAAGGAAGAGAAGCGACATATGCAGGAAGAAGTAAAAACATGCTTTTTTTTTCTTTTTCTTCCAGCCAAGTGTGCGCTAGTGCAACTGTTGTTTGTGGGAGCTGGGAGATCCTGTCCTTTTTACTTCCTGTCACTGATGACCTGATCCATGTTTAACCTCTGGCCCCGGGTCCCTCTCCCCTTGGAAACTACATGTCCCACACAAACACGCACACGCGTACACACACACGTGCACACACATACATTTGCGCAAACAAGTCATCCTAAATTAAGCCCACTGAGTGTACTGGCTGGAGAGGTAACACTAATTAGAGCCAATTGCAGTAAATTAGTCGATCCCCGAGACCGACTCCAGAGAGATACATGTGCTATAGATGTGTACATGTGTTTACAAGGATGCATTTGTCTGTGCATGAACAAGACACTAAATAAACCACCTAAGTATGTGTCTGGGTGTATGATCTGCTAGGTCTCAACACACACACACACACACACACACACACACCTGTGCATGTAACTTGTACTGTAAGTGTGTGTGCCTATCTCTGTGTGTGTGCTAGCCGGGGCAAGAGAGTCCGCTCTCTGTGTGCAGCCCATGAGTTTATGGCACAGGGGGCCCTTTCATGTGCCCGAGGCTGGGAGAGGGTCTGAGTGGTCGGGGGGCTTGGAGCCAGGGCTCGCACACTGCTGCCCACTGTCCAGAGCTCCGGGCAGCCAGTCAACGCCAGGGAGGCCTGGCCCTTCTGCCCCTGCTCTGGGGAAGTGTTTCTGGGCCTGGGGGTGGCAGCCCAAAGTGGCCGCCCAGAGAGAGCCAGGCCCTGTGCCCACTATGATACCGCTGCTGCAGGGAGGGCAGGGGTGGGGAGGCAGGGCAGCCATGTAGGTGGCAAGGTCGCGTTGAC
>OMLP01008522.1:72076-78889 GCA_900302685.1 Spondyliosoma cantharus | reverse complement strand
AAAGAGCAGACTTGACTGAAGGCTGAAACGTGCTTGATGCACCCGTGCACGCACCATCTCCTCTGCAGGCATGCGTGCACTGTCCGCAGCCGCTGAAGTATACAAGTTGTGCTCTCTTGCTCGAGGAGAACTGGCATAATGCAGCCCCGTGGAGCCTTTTTCTCCATGCTGACTCTGCGTCAGTATCAAAAATGTATGCTTTCAAACACAGGCCTCGTCTCTAGTATGTGAAGCAGACGAACACGCCCCGAGAACTGATGTTGTGCCATCTTGCATGGTGGGTCCACCCCCACCCCCCCGCTACAAAAAAAGTCAAAAATGCAAAAACAATGCACGCACGTTTGCAAGGTGTTGTCGTTATCACGGTGCACAAGCTGCTTCGCGCTAATCGTACCTGCTGCTGCTGTTTGGGTGCATGCTTGTTGCTGAGGTAGGATGGATGGGTTTTCAGCGGGTATTTGCTGACACCCCCAATTTTCCAAGTCCCCCGGTTGAGTTTAAAGATGCGGGGGGTGAGTGGGCTTTAATCTGTCCCATCTGTTGCCTCGGGACTGCCCACACCCCCGCTCTCAAAAACACCACCACTCAGTCTGGGTCTGTCTGGGTCTGGTACAGTTATGCTAATCCTGGGGCTTATACTACCCTCAAAGCTTAGAGGCCACCATTATTGACCACAATGCATTTATACTAAAATTCGCCGGCCCCCCTCCCTCCCTGTATACCTTAACTTTCCCGAATATGTGATACACAGATGACAGAGTGGCCGAAGTGGTGTTTACTGTCGCACAGCGGGGGGGGGATAAGCTCAGATTATTTATGAACAAGCAAAAGTTTGCTTTCAGGCTGCGTCTGAATTTAGTCTCTGTTTATGACAGCATCTTTCTCCTTGACGAGTAAATGAACAGCCATTACAGGCTCGACATGCTACATGCTCTCCGTGACACCTCCACCCCCTTCGCTGTCACCTCCGGAGGCCTGTGGTTGTGTCTGGTATGAAGTGGGGATTTTTCACCTTTTCTACGAACAATTGCAAACTCAGACGTCATCTTTTTAAACAACTGAAACAATTCTATGAAAGGGGCGCTATGTAGTTTCGAGGAAGAAAGTCGAAACTATTTTATATTTACAGTATCAATGAGATAATAACGCAGCAATATATATATATATATTTTTTTTTTTTTTTACCAATAACTAAATAAACAAGCTGTTCTCAGAGGAGGTCCCAGAACACTGTTTGAAGCTATAAAGGTGGCAGGGTCCGCCACATATAAACAAAGTAAAACAGTATGAAATTGCGTTGTCCTTTAAGGTCAGTTTTTACATTCTGTTTATTCATGAAACCAAAGAGGAAGAAAAGTGAGGATATTTTCTCTTCTGATTAAAGTTGCTTCCCCAAAACTACACAGTGCACCTTTGAGTCATTATTTTTAAAAATGCTGTGTTAAAGTTTCTGAATAGTGAGGATGTTCTGCTTTTTCTTCGTCTTATCTGATGGTAAACCGAATTCACTGCAGTTTTGGAGCGTGGAGCAGGCAAACAAGCAATTTGATGAGATCATGTTGGCTTTGCGAAACAGAAAGGGGCATTTTCCACTATTATTTTCTACAGAAAATAACATTTGGTTGAAACGTATCACTAGACGAGTGTTGTCATGATACTGGAATTTCCAACTTCGATTCAACACCTTGAAAATGACACAACTGACAATGGAAAAATGGAGTCCTGAAACAGTTTCAAATATTCAGAAAACTATAATACACTAATAAATATGCCAAGCTGACATGTAGGCAGATATTTGCCTAGTTCAGCTATAGCAGAGTACATGTGGGCTGAAAGGTAATATGGAGAGTTGCAGCACCGAAATACCAAACTAGGTTTAAAGTCATTTAGAAACACTGTCTCCATTACAGCGACTTCATTGTCCTCCAGAGAGCACTGACAAGTTTGTGTGCACACTGTAAAATGTTCTGCTCAGTATGTAACAAAAACAAACAAAAAAAAATCAACAAAATCCCTATTAAGATCGTTTAAGTATAATTACTTACAATTGGTGAATCTATCAGCCTAAAAAACCCTGCATCAGTGGGACTGTAATCACCAGCCCTAAAAGTCATCTTCTGCTCTTCTCTGCAGTTATTTTTCTTCCTGGGATATTTCTCAGGAGTGCTGTGAGTGCACCATTGGTCTGAATCCCGCACCTTCCGCCAATGATTGCCTGTAAATCCCAGGATCTAGTAACTGCACCTTGTGTTGTTTCTGCGACGATTAAAAGCTGATGTGGATAGAAACATTATAAAAGGCTTAGATCCAGGAGGTTAACGGGGGCAAAATATAAAGACAGGCCACAGGAACACCATCACCTTCACATGTACCCTTCCTTTTCAAACTTCGTTTTATAAAAAAAAGAGAAAACTCGAACCAGTTCATCCATACTACGAGCAACATTTTTTTTGCGCGCTCTAGACTTATTGTCTCTGCTGGCCAAGGAGAACGCTTCGTGTTAATCATAGGCTGTCACTCTGAGTTACCATCTCAAGGCTGCACCTTTTGTTTTCTGAAACATCCACTAATTTCTCCTTTTTGCCAAACCAGAAGCTTCAGCTGAACACTGTTCTATTGTACCTCGCTTTGCTTTTTACCTCTGCACAGAACGCAAACCGAGGATACCGAGAGAGAAACACATTGATTTTTTTCCGTCTAATAGAGTACAAGGCTAGCTGTATTAGACACCAAAAGCCCCCCTCAACACACCCCTCCCACCCCCAAATTCCGGCATTCATTGGTCTGTTTCTAGCCGCAGTTGGTGTCATCTCTTCTCACGAAATAATGATGTGGACTGAGTGCAAAATATTATGGAATCAAAGTGGGCACAGTGCTTTTATATCCTTCAGCCGATGCAACTACTTCCTGTCTAAATTGCATCGCTCCAGTTCTTTGAATGCGGATGCCAAATTGTTGCCTCGGAGTGCACACGCCATTATACTACCCCTATTTTTGCTTCCTCCACACACACACAAACACACACACACACCGGTTGCCTCGCAGCTTTACAAGAGATTTTTAACATTTTACGAGCCACCTTGACCCATTTACTATCCTTGTGTTTACCACCAGAAGCATCTGTCTGACTGTAATGCACATTCAGCTGGCTGGTTTGAGAGCCAAAGGGTGATGTAGCTCAGTAGTGTGGGCCCCTGGGCTTTGGACTAGAAATCAGTGCCATTAAATGAATTACAGAATGACAGAATTAGTTGTTTTAAATTGGCGTACTGCTTTCTTACAGTCTCTGGAATTCAATATAACTAACAGATGCATACATTTGCTGGAGTTATTATAAATATGAATGTATAATTTGTCAGATTTCCACACTAAAATGCCTAAAAACAATTCAACCTGTTATATGTTTTGTTGAGTTGTGTGCTTACGTTATCAAACGTTTCCAAGACGTTTAAACCGGCACAATCTACAATATTGTTCAAGGTAACGGTGTGTTTTATTTGGTCGCATGTTGCTCGAAATTCTGAGGGGAAAAACTGACTAAATGTAACATGAATAAACTATGATTCTGCTGGATTTTTGGTTGTGAAGACAACAACTCCCAGGATCCAATGCTATTCTGTGACCATCAAAATGTCCTTTTGCTGCTTTTCACTGTTATAACATAGATATAAGCTGCCTCCAGACTTATGATCGACAGAAAAAAGAAAGGATAAAATTCGATGAGGCAGAGCCTCCCACGCAGTCTTATTCCTCGTCCAAACCTGGTGCCTCCATTACCCAAAATGCAACTCAACCGCAGCAAGTTCAGTCAGAGATTCAGGTGTGTTATGCTCTTAGCGGCTACTGTAGCCTCAAGCAGAGATGAGGAGCAGGCCACAGAAGTCTGGTAAGCTCCTTTGAGATTTTTTCATTTTCAGACTTGTAGTATTAATCCACTGTGGAAGTGACATCACTTGAGGCAATTTATCAGACGTCACACTGCTCCTCTTAAGCCAAAACAAGCTTATACAACTTTATATAGTACAACCACAACATCTGCCTCAACCTGTAATTAATAACAACACTAATACTTAGTTGCAGGCCATAACACATCAGGAGGATTTCCCACACTCTCTCATTACAGCCATTCCATTTTCTGTATTTTGAAATCTCTCTGCAGGGATGTCACAGAGGCAAATTCCTAAGCACGTATTCTACTCGGCATTTAAGTCATTCTGATTCATCTTAGTCCCCTCACACCAACCTTGCCATCAAAACCATCGATTAAATGCCAGGGCGGACAGCGGTCGCCAAATCCCGGAGGCTCCAATCTGAACTAGCCTGTGCGGCAAACACACTCGCGAGGCCATAATCATGAGCCAGTAACTTCGCTTTCTGTGAGCCGCCGATGTGACCGCCGAGCCGACAGCTTCAAGAGTCCCCGCGTGGCCCTCTGAGGCTGGAGGGACGCGGCCCGGTCGAGGAACAGTGGGCCCTGTCAACGCCACAGTATGGGGCTCAAGGGACACAGCTACAGAGCTTGGACAAGCGGAGCAAATGAGCAGTCCTTTTTGTGCTATAGTATAATACTTCTGCTCTAATCCACTTTGGACCCTGTAACCTCCAGCCTACCTGGGACAACAGTAGAAATGTCTGCCTGAATGTGGGTTGTGGCATACATTATGGGCCTTGCGTGTGCTACAAGCTGAACTCGGGGAGAATACAGCCTAAACCCCGTCCTGATGCCACTGCTCGAGAACACCTGTGGTCACGCGCCGCAGGTAGCGTCTGCAGGCTTGTTTGGAACTGTTTCGACTCCAGATTTTCGGAGCAGCAGGCGTACGCCCACACACTGATTAGTCACAGGGGACAGGGAGCGGAAAGGACGACCCGGGCTCAGCTTGCAAACAGGTCCGACGCCTTGGCAGGTAGAAGGAAATGAATAATGATTTGAAAGAGAAATTAACAGGAGGTAATAGCCGGGATGGAAAAAGGCAATAATGTTCCCGGAGCCTGGGGAGAGGTGTTGGGTCAGACGGATGAGTAACACACTCCTGCAGACTATTAGGGTCCTTTGATTCCTCTCATCATCCAAAGAAATGGGCGCTGGGAGTATCTCCGCTTCACATTCATGAACTAAACACCAGCCCAGAGAGGGACATAGAGCAGTTTGTCTTTACAGTCATTATGCCAACAAAGTCTGACTGCTGGCCTAATTAATTTTGCACAGTTCAACGATTTGAATTTATCGGCTGTTTACATGGCACGCGTGCCTGTAAGTATCCATTAATCGTCCTTGTACTGATTATTGAGTGAATGTGTCAATCCTCTGCCAGTCACTGTAGTCGTTAAACCGCTCTCGGGGGAATACTAATTTACATGTCATGTCTCATAAAGGTGATCTCATCAAGGTTGTGTTATTTCGCGACGATGGGACATCTTCCAGCCGCGCGTGCTGAGATGATAAACTGCAGCTTTCGCATTTTGCTGAATATTAAAAAAAAAAAAATTGCACTCGGCTTTTTTCCAACCCCTCCACCGCCGATCCTACGTCACAACTGATAACTCATCTCTTCGGAGAGTGATTCAGGTCCCGCTCTCTCTCCGCTGATTCACCCCCTCTCCTACAGCACGCCTTGCCTATCTACTTACTCCAGTGTTTCTAAATTTAAGCAGCGAGCTTTTTCTCCTCTATTTTGCGTGACCTCACAATCAGAAGAAGTCAGAAAACACAGTCCGGGGACAATTAAAAAGTCCTTGCTTGTCATTTTTTTTTTCTTTTATGGAAGCTGGGGAATTAAAAAAAAACAAAAAAACACTGACGCTACGACTTGTCTGTTAAATGCAAATGTGAATGCAAATCGGGGGGAACCGTTCGGGCTTAAAGCGAGGAACGCTGTGTCAAACCGTGTGTCCAAATTATGCTCCACGCTCACATATTTCCCCTCTGCAACAGCAGTCATTACTCTGGCCTTCTGATAATACCCCGTCTGTGGATGGATGTAGGAGCCTGAACAACAACAACACACACACACACACTCCCAGAAATGATAATATGCACTATTAAAAGGCTGTTTATAACACACACTCACACCCACGTACTCGGCTGCAACGCCGAGCTGCTCCTGGGACCACCTATTTTTTTTTTCAACCGCCCTGCACAATGTTGAACTTCTATTGCCCTAAATTACCCATCTTGTAAAATACCTTTCCCGGCTTCCCACACATTCCACCCAACCCCCCCACCATCACCACCATCACCCTACGCCTCCCTGTGCATTCACTGTTCCTCCATCTCTGTGCAGCCCTGCTACTATCTTATCACGCTCAAGGTCTCACAGAAGCCTGGCTTGAGCCCAAAGTCTTGAACAGGGGGGCACAACTTGGCAGACAAGGACTGCGGTATGTTTGGCAGTGTTTTTCCAGGCCTTTGTACACAGAATGATTATAAAAAAAAAAAAGGGAGCCAGGGGTGTGCAGTCGCTGCTGTGCTGAAGAGGAGATATCTGTGAAGGGGTTTGACTTGGACTACAGTGGGATGGGTTACACAGATCACTCCAGAAACGAGGCGGGCAGAGACAGCAAAGATGGGGAAGGTGGATAAGGGGACAAGGCAGGCACGAACACACACAAGGAGGACATGACGGTGACTTGGGATAAATGATGTCTGGCACAGATCAAGCAAGACAACATCTGCATCCAAACTGGATATGTGGACGCATTAAACGGAGGCAGCAGAAACCCGAAAATGTAAAAAGCATCAAATATTCATGAGAAGCACATTTCTCCCATTCCAAAAAAAAAATAAAAAAAAAAATCAATGCACTGATAAGC
>OMLP01008522.1:62076-67076 GCA_900302685.1 Spondyliosoma cantharus | reverse complement strand
TAGTTCGCATACTTCTACCCGCGCCTCTATTTTTGACTGTGTACTTACGCGGCAGCTGTTTCCCTCCTGCTCGTTTGACATGGACCCTGGCATGCTGGTATAGTAAAAGCAAATATATATAGTAGCTGGACATAAAGGAATTTCCTCGACAACTCAGATGTCACACAGGGAGAGGCGGGTCGACCCGGCCTTGGACTGCGGCTTGGGATGCTTGACCGGCACCTTTTGATCTGATAAAAAACGCTTTTTAAAGGGCCGCTATGTCGTTTGGGAAGAGTTTCAATATTTGCAACATTTATTATATTAGTATTTTTCCATTACTCAATAAACAAGCTGTTGTCAGAGGAAAGCACGGTCCTAGAAAGGTGGCAGGGTCCGCCACATGTAAACAAAGTAAAACAGTGTGTGATTGCGTTGTTCTTTAAGTAAGTCTGTTTGTTCAGTTTAGTCGGTCGTGAACACAAAGAGGGTTTGTTTTGGCACAAGAGAGATGATTCTTCTGACCACAACATCTTCTTCAAAACGACACAGTGCACCTTTAAGCCGTTTTAAGCAGGAAGTATTTGTAGCAAATGCAACGTGCTCCTCTCCCTCGTAAACAATCCATTATTTAGTCTCAGTCTTCATCCCCACACTTGTGTCATAGTAGCCTATTAATTCCTCTCATCCCTCAGCTTGTGGAGTGGCATAATGGATGTCAGATCGGATCTCTGGGCCGCGTTTAATAATGGATGAGATGATGGTAGGTGTTCTGGCTATTTTTAAACGTGCCCTCTTTCTCCTCCGCAACTCGGTGTCACACTAGGCAGGGGACCATCAATTATAAATACTTGCATATGGGATAAATCATCCGGATTCGAGACTTAGGACGGATCAAGTCGGACGCTCGCTCGCTCGCTCGCACACACACACACACACACCATAGTTACTGCAGGCGTGGTTGGCTCTCTCTGCTATACCTTAGTAAACAAAGTGGGAGCCAAGCAGTAGAGCGGTAAAGACAGCCCCTGCAGTTTTAATAATCACTTCCAACTGTGGGAAACGCTTGCTTAGACGTTTTTAAACCTCTTGCTGCCCTCTCCCTGCCTCCCTGGATGAGCGTCTCAACTCCTTCCTCCATCCACGCACATATGCTATAAAAACACGCAGAAATACTCCAATTCTGCCCCTTTTGGTCGTTCGTCTACTCTCTTTTTTCCCCCCTCTGGCCATCCAGCTGCGAGACTCTTTCCACTGCTCTACAATCCCACTTAAGAACGAGCTCCACTCTAGAGGATTTGGTCTGATTAGAGCATAAAAAAACCCCGGCAGAGATAATCTGCAGATTTGCAGATGCTTTAGCACTGCTGACCTATATCGGTGTCATGATACAGACGCTGTGATGAAGCGTGGCGTTTGGTCGGCCGCTGGGTTTGTGGTTTAGTCCCGAGTCACTGCCGCTGATAGCTGAGGCGAGGGCTTTTCTGGCCATGTGGTTTCCACTCCTCCTTTATTTAGGCTACCTCATCCTCTGGGTCGTTACCACCCTCACGTTGGTGTAAACACCAGCTCTCGAGCAGCCGGTCTGGCACGAGTGGCCTTTGCCCGCCTGTGAGCTTGAATCGAACGCGACTTCTTCTTGAAGACGGAACGAAAACAACAAGTTTCAACTGTTCACCGTAATGCAAAATTCCTCCATCGTGACATGATTTTGATGTTTTGCCAGTCTCCGGCGTATTCATCAAACAGCGCTGTCATCATCCTGCAGCGCCTGCAGGCTCGCAAATGAAAAGTCTGTTCTTGTTTGAGTGCCGCATCGTTTTTATTGGATAGTTGCTGCATGTTTTTCTTTCTCCGACACAGCCCCGCGGTGTTGATCCAAGGAGGCGAGAGCACGTCAAGGAGATTTCAGCTCATTGCGACATCTTCGACGTTTCGAGGGTCTTTTTGTTGTTTATTGTAGGAGTTTGCCAGGAGACAATAACACTAAATTTCAGATTCAGCAGGCGGTTTCACAAATGCTCGCAATTCCAACAGATCTTTGTCTCGTTACTGTGAAAAACTGCCCATTAACAGTGTCGAAGAGGAGACAGTCTCAGACGTTGGTTCATTTAATGGTTGAATGAGTCCAATGTTTGGGGGGGAAAACCAGGCTGCCAATTGTAAAATATTATATTCATGAAGCACTTAGAGAAGACTCGAGATACAACATTAAAAATGGGAACAACTTTTTTTTTTGTTCTTGTTGTCATTACTAAGAAAAAGTCATTATTAGTGGAACATAAACCGACAAGTTCAGTTTAGTTTGTTCACGCTGGAAAAAAGTGACAGTATAAAGTATGCTCAAAACAAAAAGTATACAGGCTTGAACGGTCGATTTAAGATTGCGCAGCTGATGGACAGAACTTTTCCACGACGCGATATTGCACAACGGAGATAAAGGAGCTGCTCACAAATGGAAAAAAAACATTCAAATGAATTATGGGTGGTGGTGAAACAGCCTTGGGAAGATCTTATATTAAGTCTTGGCAGAACACATTTGATGTCTCTTTGTGAAGTTTAATGAGCAGTCCCCGAGTTGTCGTTTGGTTGATGTCCGACGTCACACATCATTCCCTTTTACTATCAGATTCCAAAGCGTGCTGACGATTTGTTTACTCACTCTACTGTGACGATTAGCTTGTAGTGCGGACTTGAGGCGCAGCACGTGAGTCTGAAGCCAATGCTAGCAGCTGACAGTGCTAACATTCTGCCGTTCATGGGATATAGCATTGGTAATTCAAAACTCCTTTAATGTTTCAGTGCTTTTTAGTGGAAGCTACATTTCCCATAATGTAACCAATAACATATGTGGATCCACATTAGTGCCTGGTGTATTTCCACATCTTTCAGTATTCAGGCTCTGTGCTTGCAAATGTGCTGAAATAACCCAGATGACATCATCCTATCGCGATGACATCATCGAGGCTACTTCCTCAGACCTGCCAAAGCCCCCGAGCCACGGAGTAAGCACCCCTTTGACAAGTGGTGGAGTGCCCCTTTAACGCGGCAATGTGTGTTTAATATGACTGTGATTAACGAAACAGTTGCTAATTCAATCAGCAGCGCAGCCAGCCGTGTCTGCAAAAATTGGGCAGTGACCATAAAAAATTCCCCTGACCCAGTTGACACAATTGCACATCCAGTTCTCTGTTGCATGTGTAAAAATAGAAATTTCACTTTAGTGTGGAAAAAACATTCACGGTCCTTTTGGCCGCCTTAGGTTCCTTCCATGCGAAAGTCAGGGTGAGATAGGTAGAATTAGAGCACATTAACCAGTGGCCTACTTTGAATATAGTTTTGACACTGTTTTACCGGTTTTATTAGCCATGAAGAGCACTGAACACCCAAACTCTCATGTCAGGACACAAGGATCCTGTCCCAGTCTGCCATATTACCTGCAGGCCTTTCACGAGACGCTCGATACCCAAATCACATGAGCGTAACCCAGATTCGACGGTAACGTTCATTATTGTTAGCCTGAATTTTGGTCCCTGGTGAAACTAACTGAGATGAAGAGATCACAATGAGAACTTGCACTTTATATACTGAAATATGCTCAACGGGAACATGATCTGGGCCACTTTTGAATGAGGTTTGGAGAGAAATCCTTGAACAGTTACTCTCTTTGTAGTAGAAACGGGCTCATGCAATTGAAGACTGTGCACCAAATGATCCAAAATAAATCCAAATTTAGATCCTACCTGTGGCCGATGTAAATTTAATCTACTGTTCCCTTAAGGATTCATTAAAATGCAATATTTAAACCACATCCATTAACTTGAATTTTCAGTGTAAAGTCAGAGAGTGCAAAGAAATATTAGCAGTGCTGTTGCATCAACTCACCTTTTCAGCCCAAAATCCAAATCCCTCTTCTTTTGACAGCTGGTTCAAGGACGTCAATTGTTATATTTAAAATGGGAGAAAATCAAATTACCAGGAAAAGAATGACTCATATCATTTTAGAAGAATATGGACACCTTTTTTAATAAATTTGCTTCCTTCTTTTTTTTTTGAGAAGTTTTCATGGTCCCCAGAGGATGAATCATACTGACTTTGGTCAGTGATTAACACATGTGAATTGTCACCTAGTGCCCCTTTAAATAAACCTTACATACTTACCTGCAAAGCTAATGACATTGCAAATGATCATTTTGTGTAGTGCTGATATATGATATTGAATGTTGCATGTTATTGTGTGTTACTATAGCTAATGCACAGCCTCAAAGAGCCACTAGCATAATGGACCCCGTGCATGACGTCACAGGAAAAAATGGCACCATGTGACTGTGGTCTTTGTGGTTTCTTTCTAACACTTGTTTAAGTCAGTGTGCTAACGCTGTGTAATCACACTGGACATAGTTCCCTCCATCTGCACTCAGACGACTGACCTTTCATGCAAAAAATAAAACTCACAATAGATGAAGTCACTGCTAGCCTAATACAACCCTGGATAGTTTTTCCATGCCCCCTTTCATCGAACCACTGCAGTGAAACTTGGCTGCCTTCTGAAAGCCGTGCGCGCTCTCCGGGCCGCATGACATTACGCTTCGGGCGCAGCTTCCACGACCACACGGCTACAGCCGTTTTGCACACGCTTGCAAGCTCGCGTGGCATCCCCTTTGTTTGCCTTGATTCATGAGGATGCGCTATCTATTTGAGAAGATGAGGTAAGAAGTGAGTCATCAGGCCTCAGTGTTGTTGCAGCGTCAGGAGCGGCCTGCGGGAGGCAGCAGCGACGCATGTCTCCCAGCTCTGTGCTCTTATCTGTGGAGAAGTGATCATGCTTGTAAGTATTTGAGCATGTAAGAACAAAGAGTTGTGCTTTCTTAGAGATCTTGTGTGTGTGTGTGTGTGTGTGTGTGTGTGTGTGTGTGTGTGTGTGTGTGTGTGTGTGTGTGTGTGCGTGCCCTGCCTTGAGAATAGAATTGTCCTGTCGAGTGTTTTTGGTGTCATAACCCTCCAGGATGCAGCAGCGCACA
>OMLP01008522.1:33689-51855 GCA_900302685.1 Spondyliosoma cantharus | reverse complement strand
TGGGCCTCTTCTAAGTATTTTAATGGGGGAGTGGTTGATTTCTCCTCCCCTCCTCCTCCTCCTCCTCCTCCTCGCACAAATCACATACTGTACATACAAACACACACACACACACACACACACACACACACACACACACACACACAGATCCACACACACTCTCACAGCTGCACAGCTGTGAGAGTGGGAGGGGCCCTACCCTTCTGATGAGAGACAGAGCGGGAGAGAGAGGGAGAGGGAGGCTGGGCTATTGTGATTGAGCACAGAGGGAATCTCACCGGACGGTCGACAGAGCTCTCTCACTTCACGCACTGTGGGCAACTTTGTGCCATGGCAGTGTGTGTGCAGTGAGTCTCACACCTGATTGAAGGCCAAAGGATTGATGACCATGCAGGGCCGGGCCGGCAAAGCCCCCAAAAGGGAGATGGTGATAGAGTCTCCACAGCAGTACAAGAGCCTGGCTGAGATTGAGGCAGAGGTGGAGGCTGGGTCACAGGTGGCAGCGGTAAGTGTGCAGTACTGGGCCATCTTCTGCATTTAGAGGCTTTGTGTGAGATCTTGTGTTGTTCTGGGAGTTGCTCGCCAAAAGGAACTGATCTGATCTGACTGTTCAACTATGTTCTTTATCGCTTAGATTTTGTTTCAAGAGCAGCTTTGAAGATAATTTAAAAAACGGTAAGACGGAAACGGGAAATAGCAGCTTCAGGGTACACCTCTCCAGGGGGTTGGATGTTGATCTTTTTTTAGGAAATGGAGCACTTGTGGCTCCCTTTGTTCATTAACCGTTCCTGAGCATCAGAGTCAGGGGAGTTTGCCAAGTTGGCTGCAAAGTTGGTGCAGTGAGACTCACTGGTTTGTTAAATAAGATGCATATCCTGTACTTTCTCGTAGAAATCATTGCAAAAGAAGTTTTACGTAAAGATGTAAATATTTCTATAGTTTGAAACCAAAGAACTGGTCACTGTATGACTGTTTCTCTAAATGCTTGACTCTCACTTTACTGCAAAATTTCCCAATTTTTGGATTATATGGATTATAAATTGTAGTAGTTACTAGTTGGGTAAGAGTATTAACAAACTGACCTCATAGGGCAGAATAACATCAGCAACATCAGGCTTTAAGTTCAACTCGATCCTCACATCTTCTTGTATGTATATACAATGTATTCCTGTGAGGTAATTACTGAGGAGTCACAGTTCACAGCTGTGTAACGTTATCTTACGTCTGAATGGCAATTATCCAGTTGGAAATTGGGACCAACGATTTTCCGCTTATCAGATGATCTTTTACATCCAAAGGGCTGAGAGATATGGAGGGATATTTTCATTGCGTCATCAGGAGATTGGTTGGACCAATCAAAATATCATTCTATGGTCAGACGTTTAATTGTCCTCAGTTTGTCATGTGTTCATTGGATGCAGACCAAGGAGGCTAATCCAAATAATCTGGATCACAGCCGCGCCTAGTAGCCACATTCGGACCTGGGAGGTATGATGATGTAGAGATGAGTGATAACTTTTAGTCATATTTTGTCTGGTGGCTGATGAGACTGAAGACTTAGATCCTCACATACACAGAAAGTCTGTTCTGTTGCGTCAGTCAGAGTCAAGACATTGTTGGTTGTCCGTCGGTTCGGTCAGTTCAGCGCTTTGTTCCAGATCGAAGTATCTCAACAATTGTTGGATGGGTTACATTGGATTTAGTACAAACATGTTTTTCCCTCAACGACAATATAAAGAAATGAAGCCTTGCCTCTGGCGCCAACTTTTTATTTGTCCAGTACTTTGATTGTGAACAATTACCCAACCCAATCACCCATATCCATAAACCCTGGTTATATTGAAACGCAACTTTGGTGTACAATTTCATGTTAGGCACAAAAACCACTGAGGTCAGGGATAGGAAAAGTTGTTTTGGCTGGTTCTGTCGCCACAAACACAGCTTGAAATTGTCCCTACATCTCGTTAGAAATACCCAACTTTTAGCTGCAAATTGCCCAGAAGTCTAATCACAAACATCTGCTCTCTGTTGCCATTGAAATGGCTGGAAAAAGCCCCTATGTCTCCATCCAGAAACGTGCTTACCAAAGCTGAAACACAGTCTTGAACACTGGTCTCTAGCTTGGTCAGCTGATGTTATCCAAACATGATATGACAATTTTTTTGGAAATGGCGACATGAAAGGTTTGTACAAGGCCAACATTTTACTCTGGCGACTGGACTGAATTACCTTTAAATCTAATGACATTCCCATTAGCCTCAGGTTAGTAAATGTTCGCATGCTAACACACTAAACTTTAATTGTGAACATGGTTAATGAATATGCCTGCTTAACATCAGAAAAGTACAAGCAGCAGCCTACCACCGCTGCGAGCGCGGTTACTGATCTTTAATCTTGTTTTGTTTGTTTGTTTCAATGTTCAATAAAGCTGCTATATAGGCAACTGTTCACACACGGAATGCTATTGATTGATTTGAAACTCACATTAGAGCTGACAGAAATTGATACAGGCAGAAAATAGATTAGTGGCTATTTTCACCAGCAACTACAGGTAAACGATTAGTCCTTTACATAATTTCTTCCGAGCACAAATGCCAAACATTCATTAGTTGCAGCTCCTCAGTTGTGAGGATTTTCCTGCTTTTCTGTGTCTGGACACTGAACATCTTGGAGTTATAGACTGTTGGTCGGACAGAACAAGCAATTTGAAGACATCATCTGAAGCCTCGGAGAGAAAAACAATATCATTTGACTTATTTTTATTCACAAATCCGGTCTTCTTTGTGATGCTTTAAAGCAAAGGAAATTGAAGGGAGGAAAGGATTACCATCGCTGAGTTCAGCTTTCTCTTCGTTCTCAAGTGTTGACTCATTTCTTTATGCACTGTGTCCTCATATCTATGCCTGAAACTGACTGAATCTACAGGTATAGATTACGCAAGGTGTCCTCACTTTGTGATTTAAACTGGTTAAGTATCTGTCGTAGCTCAGCTTTAAATAGATCGAAGCTTTGTTTACTTCCTTAGAATCTTAATATGAAGGCACATGTGTGTCATATTTGAAGATCTGTTTTGTAATCACAGTCCAGCCTGTCGAGGGAGGACATAGTGGAGGACTCCCTCTGGTCTTTTCTGTGGTATGCAAGTCTGCAGTGCCAGAGGAGTTTAATCTCTGCTGTATCATGAACTAGGCTCCACTATCTTACCTACTGGCAAGCATCAATGCCTACAAAGACCCCCTCTGTTGTAAGGCACCATACGGATTTACTATGGAATGAGGAATCCTGTTCAGGCTTTTTTAGTTTCTCTTTGACATTTGTGTTTTGAGCCCATGACACAGTGACTGGTACAATGGCACACACAGACTCTCGCTCATCCATCCATCCATCCATCCATCCATCCACCCATCCCTCGCTTCTCTTACCCATCATCTCTTCTGTTAACCCACATTCATCGGCGTCTCTGTGCCAGATCCTGCTTCTGTGGCTGTCGACCAGTAACTCTGTGAAAGGACAATAGCAACTTGTTGTCGAGACGAGCTTGAATACCCCCTTTCCTCTGTAACTCATCCCGCAAACCCATTCACTGATCATTACGCTTATTAAAGTACAATTAGTGGTCAACGACAATTCACTAAATCACCACAAATATTTATCGGGAAGCAAATGCCTCGCCACTTGGTGATGCATTGTTGTAATCTTCTCTTTTAGGTGAAGCCAAAGATAATTGAGCCTCTGGACTACGAGAATGTGATTCTGCAGAGGAAAACCCAGATCATCAGTGATGTGCTGCGGGACATGCTCCAGTTCCCCACGGACGACTTTCAGGTAAGCCGCGCAGAGAGATATTCGTTGAGCCCTGCAGGTACATTTTTTGTTTAGCTTTTACCCTCTCATAGGTCAGACTTGATCGCAGGGGCAGTGGCCTTGAGTCTGGTATTGATTAAGGCTATGCCCACGCTAATAGAGCGGTATGAAACCACTGTTTACATGTAGGAAATAACGGCACTTAGGGATATTTTGTATTGTTTACCATCCACATTCAACACAGCTAAAATACTCAAACCTGCATTGGATTAATTGCTCCACTATGTTCACCAGCCAGTTGCCAACCTTGTCTGTAAGCTGCTCATGTACTGTGGGTTCTGAAAACGGGTTGTAAAACCAAAACAATGAGCTGAAAGAGGCTAAGATGATCCATAGAGCTGAGCGGAGATTCTCGGGTTGGGGTTCATCCCTACGGGGAAACCTCTTTGCTATACAAGTAGTCAGACGATGAGCTGTTCCTTTACAAATACAAATCATGCCACTTTCAAAACCTCTGAGCGAGCCGCTGAACTCGCAATGAACCGTTCGCAAAACATTGATGCAGCAGAACTGAAGATACGCTCTTTCTTTTTTCACACATTCTTTCTCCGTGTCGAAAATGTACATTACCCATAATGCAAATCAACCGCAGGCAGTTCAGTCGGAGATTTAGGCGTGTTATTCTAGTGGCCGCTAATGTAGCCTTGAGCCAATAGTCTCAAGCAGGGATGAGATAAAGCTGTTTGATAAAGGCAGAGGAGTAAAAAGAACAACATTTCTCTCCAAAATGTATTGGAGAGGAAATATACTTTAGCATAAATGGAAATATTTAATAAAACTGTACCAGGCACAATACTTTCCACCACTGGGATCCCAGTGTTATCTTTGTTGTTTTGGCTGCTCTCCCCACCCGTACGAGCAGCTGAAAACACCACCAGTCCTCAGCAGGTTGTTTGAAGTAATTCTGGGAAATGTAGAAAGTCAGAGAGTGAGGTGGGTGAGGCATGTTGAGATAAAGTAAGGACAGCAAGACGTAATCACAGAGCAACGCCTGGAATCCTCAGCGGGATGATGTACAGTGGATCTGCCTTTTGAGGAGTGGAAGCAAGCAGGTTTGAATTCAAGTCAAACAATTCATGTTCAGGGCTGCAGCATCAAACTGGTGAATATTCAATAATATATTCAATATTCAGAAAGCAAGAGGTGAGACAGACTTTATTCACAAGTCTCTCCTTCCTCTCGTGTTACCAGGAGATACCAGGGTCAGGCCCCTGACAGATGTGGCCAGTGATGTAGATTTTGCACAACGTATAATTCATTCTTGAACATGTAGGTTAGCGACTTTAAAGAGTGAATGCTACTAACATTATTATTACTGCTTAGCCTTAGGAACTGCCTAAATCCTCTTAACCAGTGTTTTTTCCAGTTCAACACCTCTGCCTAGAATGAAACACCCAAAGAAAACATTACATTTGCTGTGTGTTACTGTGTTTTAATACAGAACCAGGTTAATGACAACAGTTCTGCTGTGTATTCGCCACATTGCCTTAAAGTTTGTGGATGCTTCTTCTTTATAAAGCTGTTTAAGTTCCTCTTTACTGCACTTAACGTTAGAGAGCACAGCTGTTTAGAATATAGGCAAATTATGATATGACCCAGTGAATCGATGCATGAAATCAGCTATAAATCTGACTTTTACGTGCACTGTATGTAATTGCTGGCTCGTGGTCTTATAAACATTTACACGCCACATATAACTGCTGCTTATGTTCAAAGAGGCTGAAAGGCCGTGTCAACATTACATCACTGTGGCGCTGAGATGGATCTCAGCGGGGTCCACTCCCAGTTCGACTTGAGAGAGAGAGAGAGAGCGAAAACAGGGACGGACTCGTGTTTTCAAATGTTTGTCATTCCTCAAGGCTCCTGATTCAGACTTTGAAGGTCTGAATAGATTCAATATTTTCCTTCTTGTCAACAAATCCCACGCGCACACCCAAACCAACAATGAATGTTTTCTGCGAGAAGTATCGCGTGTATATCCAAATAGTCGCGAGAACGCGAAACATGGGTTCATCCACCGCTGAAATTAGTCCCAGAAAAAAAAAAAAAAAACGTCTCCTCCTGTTTGAGTTACGTTTGAGCACAAAATCATTTTTAAAAAATTCAACTGTGTATTCATGTGGTGGGAAATCGTCGACGCACAGCTTCCAGACTATTTCACAATCAGTATATGATGAGTGGTTTTCATTACAAGGTTGTCTGCAGAGCACGGCCATTAGTAACTGCCCGGGTCTACGTGTGTGTGTGCAAGTGTGTGTGACCCTGTCCGTCCATCTGTCTAACCTGCCATATGTTTTACATCACCGGGCTTTAGCGAGGAGAAGGGGGAGCCGGCCAGACATATGGGTGTATGCACGAGCAACTGGGCATACGAGAGGGAGCCTCATTTAGGAAGGATGTGAGGTTATGGATCAACTTCCCATACATGCAGATTCATGTAGTGCGGGAGAGATCCTTGGATGGATCTTTCGCAATCTTTTGTAACCAGTCGCACAAGTAGAAAGCGGGCACTCACTTCTAGCCTCCCGTCATCAACTGCTCATGCCCGAATATGTCCACTCTAGAGGATTTCATTCCTCCCTGGCATCACCCTGTCTGCCCCGCCGTGTCACTGCCAGTGGGAACAGGCTCCTCTGGCCCAGTGGAAGCCATCAAAGCTCCTGTTTAATGACTGTGAAAGAAATGCCGTTAATTGGCAGCCAGCAGTTCTTGCTAACAGTCGACTGACAGCGGTGGGCTTTGGTCAGAATCTCCCGTGAGCGGCCGGTCGTACGTACGGGCCGTGTGCGTGTTGACGGGTTTGGTTTCAGCGAATAGGCAAACAGAAAAGAGAAATAGGTGTCTGTGAAGTGTCACGCTGTGCTCTGCTAATTGGATATTCGCCCAAATATTAAAATTCAGCCGTTATCTTCACACCCTGGAGTTTTTATGACCACAAGACGCAGGGAAAACCACCCCCTGTGGTTTTTATCTCATCCTGTTCTCACTCTATTTAGGTTAAAGCAATAGTTGGACATTCTGTGAAATGTTTTCTTTCTTGCCCGGAGTTTAATGAGGAGTTTGATACCACTATCATGTGCGTGGACTAAATATGAAGGTTAGGCTAAAAGCAGGAGGAAACAGCTTGCCTGTCTTCATCCAAAGGTACATTTAAAGAAATTGGATATCAGCACCTCTAAAGCTCACTCACTAACATGCTATATCATGTTTTATATGTGTTGCTTTTAAATTTTGGCTTTTGTTTGGATCCAGCAAACAAGATAAAAAGCCAGTCTAGCTGATTCACCCTCCTACCAGCCTTTAAGCTAACCTTCGCTAGCTGTGACTCTTGCCTTATGATTAGCGAAGCTATAGATATGAGAGTGTTTCAGCTGTTGGAAAGCAAATAAGTGTATTTTAAAATGTAAAATTCAGATTTAATGAGATATAATGGCCTGCTAAGACATGCTAGCTATTTCCCCATGCCACCATGCTTTATGCAAAGCTAAGCTAAGATAAATGCGTCCGTGCTCGGAAAGACATGAGAGTGAATGGATAACACAAAAAAGATGTGCCAGACTAGCTGATTTCATTTTCATCAAGTCTTTATGCTAACCTGAGCTAGTAGCGTCTCAACTCCAGCTCAGCTCAAATTGAGGTAAACCCAAGAGAGGCTAGCTGCGTTCCCTGAGCTAAGCTAACCACCTGCTGACTTTACCTTCATATTTATTGTAGAGAAACAAGAGTGCCATCAATGTTATCTTCAAGGCTTATTCACGGTAAGAAAGCAAATCATCCTTTTTTTTCCAAAATGTCCAAAACTATTCAGTTTATAAAATCTTTTTTTCCTTTTATGCTGCCACAACAAAAGAATAGAAATTAAATTTTCCCCAACATCTCTAGTCTTTTGTAGCACTTGCCAAACCACTGCTTTGTTGGCCTGAATGACAAATATTTTCCTCACTGCAGTTGTTTTAAAATATAATTGGTGCCACTGATTTTATTACTTGTTAGAACTTTTTCTTTTGATCTGCATACAGATTAAACACGACTGAAAAAACTGAGCCCAGCTTGGGCTACTGACACGTCTGTAATAGCTATTCCAAAAGTGAATCGGACAAATGAGGGCAATAATAATTTGCCAGTGTAAGAATAGGAGATCCATGACAAAACTAGGTCATTGTGCCACTGTTTCCTACTCATCCTTGAGGGCAGAGTAGAAAAGCAGAACGCTAAGTGGGAGCAATGGCGGCTGCAGCGTCCAATAGCTTGGATGACTTGCAAGCCCCGAGGCGCCTCTTGCTCCTCGGGTATGGATCCTCGCTCTGCTCTCTCTGGCTGTATCCATTTAATAAGGCTAGCAGGGAGAAGAATTAGGACTTGAATAATAATACAGGCAGCACAACATTCTCCGCAGTGCTGCTTTTTCCCTTCTCCTTTCATCTTCATTGCATTAATTTTTTAACATTGAAAGAATAGTTCAATCTTTGGGGAGAGAAGTGATGTCAGATACCGGTGAGCCGAGGCCGGTGTTGTTTTTCCCAATCAGTGACGGACCTCGCTTCAAGATTTAAAACGATATGTGACTGCTGAATGTCTGTCTGTGAAAATGTCGTTGGTTTGAAACTGGTATGAACCAAAATGTGGCTCATCTTCCTTGTAAAGTTCATAGGGTTACTTGTGGGTTGAAGTAATGGTAAAATTGAAGAGCTGTCAACCTCAATCATTTGAGCCCTCCTCTTACTTCTCTATATTCTGTAAAACTGCTTTGGACTAAACTTAGTGACAGGAAAATCATACGTAAACAACCGCATTAGGACTTCTTGGAGTCATTTTCACTTTTTGATTTTTGTATAGGCTAAACAGACGAGATAGAATGTGTATGCTTCTTTAAGAAAACCTTTTGTCAGAGCTAAACTAGCCATTTCCTCTTGCTAATGTGATGACTAGTTTAAGTCAGCATAAATGCATGTTCTTGTTATATGCGTTATTTTTTAATTTTTAATTTTGTATGGATAAAACAACAAGATTTGCCAGGCTAGCTGATTCCATTCTCTTCCAGTCTTCGTGCTAAGCTAAGCTAGTAACGTCTTGGCTCTAGCTTAATATTGAGAGTGGCTTCAATCCTGTCATCTAAATATGTGCAAGAAAGCAAATAAGTGAATCTTTAATATGTTAAAACAAGAGATTAAAGTAGATATAACATGGATAGACCTAAAAGCGGCTAGCTGTATCCAGCCTTTATGCTAGGCTAAGCTAAGCTAACCCTCCCCCTGTCTGTAGCTTTATGTACAAACATGGGAATAGCATCAATCTCTTCATCTAAGTTTCTGCAAGAAAGTTGTATGTCAGCTGTCAGAGCGAATCAGAAAGGATTAGCATGTAGCATCCGTCTGCTGAAGTGTCCTTGGGCGTAGCACTGAGCTCAGGAGGCTGCTCAGTACCTTACCTTGATCTCTGACCTTCCTTTGAAGAAAAGTACAAAGAGAGCAGCTCCATGGGGATCAGTAAAGTTTAATATAATCACCGGGAGCAGTAAAAGCAACACTGAACACACACCTGAAGCAGGAAATGTGTTTTATGAAAACATCGGCAGGATGGATCTGTTGTGCCAGTCTCTTCTATCTGGTCTGTTTTTCATGCCTGCTTGCCCTTTCTCTCCTCAGATCTGCACCCTGAGGCGCCAGGGCAGGACTCTGTTCTCCACCGTGCCAGAGACCGCTGAGAAAGAAGCTCACTCGCTGTTTGTCCAAGAGGTAAAACTAATACATACCTGGCCATGAGCCTGCTTTGTCCATTCTTTATCCCCCGATCTTGGCCTCAACCTCCTTCAGTCGTGACTGAAACCCCTCTTCATCCTTTTGTTTGGAGCACGGCCATGTTTTCTCTCCCTTCGCCCGAACACAGGTGCTTCGCCTCGGCCCAGATAATGCGCTCACACCCTGAAGACCCATCAGATACCGGAGCTCATAAGTTCAGACAGACATCAAGCCAAGGATTCTCTCTGATTTTTTTTTTTTTTTTTATATATGGATAAAGCGGATCTGATTAGATTTCAGAGAACGCTTTCAAAAGAGGAAAGTATTTGTTGACCACTCACATGAGGTAGAGATAAGGGAAAATCGATACGGTGCGTGACAAATATTTTGCTGTTAGCCTTTAAATGAACCTCCATTCATGTTCTCCACCCCTCACATGTTTCCTGGCAATGCAGAGGGTCGGCCGCAGATGGAGTCCACAGTTCAACTGGTGGTTCATGTAATTGTTGTTACAGAGGAGCCGTGTGTCGGCGTTGGCCGGGGTGTAGTCTGATAGAGCCTGATAGGGGACACGGCTGCAGCCAGGAATTACGTCATAGTTACATCTGGAGCGGCTGCGTAGCTTGATACAGATGTGCTGATATTTTTCGGAATTATTTTCCCACTTTTTTGTGACCCCTTGCCTCACTCAACATGTGTATTTTATGAATTTCGCAGAATTGATGAGCACATACTGGAATGTCACCGACCAAGTGATGCCGCTGGTGTTTGTTTTGCATGGTTGTTTCAGATGTTTAGCTTGCGTCTCCCCTCTCCACAGGATAGAATAATAGTTATTAACCAAACGTAACCCCCTCAGTAGCATGTTGACTAGCAGAATTCTAGGCAGCTTTGTTAGCTTGAACAGCAGTTCATTTTAGGATTATGACAAAACGGATCGATAGCATTGGTCTAAATGGCCAAAAGTCCAATTCAGACGGGATTTATTTCCATTTAACCTGCTCAGGTCAGTGATTTTATTCCTGCCTGGTGTATTTCATCTCCTACCCTAACTTTGAATTATGGTATGGTTGTGTTCTAGGACCACAATATGTTAACTTGACCAAGTAGGGATGCAAAAGATTGCAATGTGATTGGTTCTACATGTAGTAGAAAGACATTTGAGCTTCCTTTTTACTGGTATTTACAGACTTACATCCATAGCTTAACTTTCACTAACTAAATTGCAAATGTTTCCCAGTATTAACTGGATAAAGTTGTGTTTAAGCTTCATTTTTATCATGTTGTCAGGTACCGTATTTTCAGCCACATACATACTTTGCCCACTGTTGAGAGTCCTGTGATTTAACATCTGTAGTGGTGTCTGTCTGAAGTGGCGTTCTCATGTGTTTGATTTGCACCGGGATCATTGAGAAATAAATAGAAATTAGAAATAGAAATGAATTCCTTATCTGACATATAATAACATAAATGCTTGTCTTGCTAAATCAGTTGGATTGAATGCATTTTAGGGGGACTTGCATCTGCTAAAGCTCCATCCAAGTTCGCTCTCACTGAAAAAAGATTGTGATGGAAATGAAATATTCCCGTACTTTCCGAGGTTGTTTTAGAAACCCGAGGCCGCCGGTGTCTGGACCTTGTATGTAAGTACATGTCTGAATGTTGAAATGACCCCTCACGCCTCCTTCCTCTCCTTCTGTCCCTGCAGTGTATCAAAACCTACAAGTCCGACTGGCACGTGGTCAATTACAAGTATGAGGAGTATTCAGGAGACTTCCGCCAGCTCCCGAAGTGAGTGTGTTTTTTTTAATTATACTAACCGGTGCGTTGAAGTGGAGACCGTTTTACCTGAGAGATTAACGGCCTGCTGAGCTGCAATCAAGGTCACTTCCACCTACTCTGTTTCACATGAGAATAGAGAAACCGCTGTTTAAACACTTCTAATTGGCAGCCAGCTTGCCATCCAGTTGTTTAGTCTATCACGCTCGGATTGGGTGGTTTGTGTTTACTGTATGTCTTCATATCTAGAAAAGCATGTGCTGCTCAGCTAATAGCCGGCCTCGTCCACCGCATACCACACGATGCTGCCAAAGCCATCCCGGGGATATTGTAAATCTTATTGTTGCGCAGTGACACTGCCCTTTGTTTACAGCCCAGCGAATGTTTTAGCCAGATCTCTCGAAAGACGGAAGTGTGTGTCTCGGAGGCTCCGAGCTCTTCCACAACAACAATAGAAGGCTTCCTATGTTTTCCTACCAAGGATAAGCAGAGCTATTCTAAGACCGCTGTTGATAGATATCATTAAAGCTCAAGGGAAATCCCACAATGCCTTATGTGTCCTCACTTGAGCCACTTTCCTTAAGGACAGGAATGTGATTTACAGATGTTGCGTGTCACATTAAAAACATCGGAGAGTAAAAACTAGACGGGCCCTGGCCTTGGCCCTGACCACTGTTTATACTAGTCGTTCCCCAGAGCAAGCTGGGTCTTGCAAAGGTCGAAGGGCAAACAGTCCGTCTGGGATCTGAGCTGCACTTAGAGGAGCAGCTGCAGTATTAGAGCGACTTCCTGTCAAACTAGGCGCACTACTGTGTAGCCTTGAACTTAAATAAGCCCTTTGTGTTGTGCTTTCTGTGCACTGTATTTCTCAGCGCTACAAAGTCAAGAATTTGGGAAGAGTTTCTGTCCAAATCTACCAAGGGCAGCATTTCCAGCTATGGTTGTGTCGACCCAAAGAAACAACTTTTCAAGGTTCCACCAGGCTGTTTTTCTGCATTTCCAACACAGTCGATTAGGCGAAATATTCTGTTGATTCTGTTTTTTACACAGCATTTTTGCAATAGTTTCCAATCCCTGCTCCATTTCATCCTCCGCATAAAGGCCCAATTAGGCCTGGACTAACTACCCTGAGCAGTGAGTTTTTGGGGGTTAAAACAATGTCTCTGGAACCTCATTTAAACCCTTTGTTCCCTGTTCCCTGGGAAAAGTTCCTGTGGTGGAAACGTGGCCGAAGAAAGATGCCACAATTCTTGTACTTGCTTCCATAACATCCAGAATTGATTATTTCATTACACTTTTCCCCTGGCCTATTCATGACAGCAACATAGGGCCCTCATTTTGGTTGAAAAAATGTGTCTGCCAGAAACCTCTTCAGATCAAATAAGTTTGATTGAATTACATAGCTCGGCCGGGTAAACGTTCAGCTGAGTTCTGTTTTTCGTGACAAGTTGTGCTTTTTAGCTGAGGGTAATTTGTTAGACCCACGATTCAGACAGAAAGCATTAGGAACGATTGTGCTGGACTATTTGTTGGCCAGGAGCCTACAAATAGTTGTGCTAAGCTAAGCTAAGCTGTGTCCTGGCTTTGTCTTCGTATTTCGGGTACCGACATCTTACTCAGCGAGAAAGGAATTAAAGGTCTAAATCTGATCTGATCTTTTCCCTTTCAGTAAGGTGTTGCGACCTGAGAAACTGGCCCCTCACCTGTTTGAGGTGGATGAAGATGTGGAAAAAGATGAGGTAAGTCGCCCAATCGCAAGCCCTGTTCCCCTTCGTTTAGGGAATTCTGATTGTCCCATTGTTTTCTCACGTGCAAGGAGAACAGCCGGCCTATTCTAGCAAACCATCATGGAGTTAATAACAATGACGGTGCAGGGACAACAAGTTCAACCCTCCTCTAGCCCTGTTCAAGCAAACTGGATTACAAGGGACGGCAATAGAGCACAAACATTGTCCTTTAATTCATTGCACAGCGTCATATTCATTTATTTAATTTCTCTCCTTTATTAGAAGTCAACCTTTGGATGTTTTGTTTAATGCTCCGGGCAACCAGTCGTTTCCCAGAATAGCTGACATCTTCGTGACATTTCTAGGATTTTAAGGGCACTCCACTCCCTACAATAATTACCTCGTTTTAGGCATTGATTTAACCGAGGGGCCGGGGACCTTTAATGGACACACCGTCATGGCCGAGATCTCCTGAGATTAAAGAAGCGCGCTGTTGATGTAAATGTTGATCTTAATTAAGGGCCTTCTTGTCAGGAGGGAACAGGTCGGTCAATGTGGGCCTGTCCTCCCACTCGCCTCGAGGGCAGTCAGCACATTTTTAAGCTCAAAGCGAAGTAAATGTGTTTGTGTGCAGATACAAAGGGATGTAATATCTGTGTTTAGTTTCATTTTCAGTAGAAAACATGTATTGATGGATGTGTTTGTGCCTCCTCCTGCAGGACACGGCGTCCCTCAGCTCTCAGAAGGGAGGAGTGTCCAAACATGGCTGGCTGTACAAAGGCAACATGAACAGTGCAATCAGTGTAACTATGCGGGTGAGTACAGTAACGCCACTAAAGCGTTTCACAACCTCCTCTAATAGCGTTAGCGGCGTGGTTAAAGGGGAACTCCGCCGATTTCACGCATGAAGTTCAGCTTGTGAAAGCACTTGCGCGATGTCCTCTGAGGCTTTAGAAGAGCTTCAAAACGTCTTGTGTTGGAAAGAAGAAGTGGGCATTTAAAGGGTAACTCCGACAATTTTAAAGTGTGTTTACAGGCCTTGGGGAGTGCGACTGCATATGTGAAAGAAGTATTATAAAGCCTTTTGCATGCAATCTGATAGGTTGCCTCCAGTGATGTCACGCAGTGGCTAAGTTGCATTGTGGGTAGTGTAGGCACCATTAAAAAGAAAGCGTGTAATACAATTTTTTTTTTTTAAATATGTCTAAAATGAATCCAACAGTGTTAAGGCAGTGCAACAAAAACCTGGTGCCTACATTACCCACAATGCATGTTAGCCACTGAGTGACATCACTGGAGGCAATTAATCGGATTACATGCAGCTTCCTCAGGAGCTGTAAAAAAAACGTGATACTACTTTTTCACATATGCGCTCGTACTCCCCAAAGACCTGGAAACACACTTCAAGGAAGGGTTGACTGAAAGATGCTATCATATTGCATCATGGGAAATGTAGGAGCCAGTGTCTTCTAGGCTTGGCCCGCCAAAGGGACTAAAAATCTGAATATCTGTGCCTCTGCTTCTTCGCTTTTAAAAATCAACGTCCAGCAAGTCAAGGGAAATACTGTGCAAAATATTCATATGAAGCCTTCAAGCTTGCGACAACTCTTTTAACACCACTAAATGGCATTTCATGCATGAGTAAAGCCTAATGAAACATTTCTAAATTGAACTGCTGTGAGGTGTGAGACAGAAGGTGGAGTTTAAATCTTTCACGGCCACAGTTAATAATCCAGTGCACCTACAACATTCAGGGTTTAATACCAGGGAGAATTTATTCCTCCGCGTCTTGATTATCCGTCAAGTCCATAAACTTCACAAAAGCGATAAATGGTTCCCAAACCTTTTTCGACCATGTCCTGTTTTCCTTTTGATATATCAGTAACCTTTTCTAATGGAGGTCTTAATAGCATCTGCCTTGCCCACTGCGTATTACTTGTTCTACCAGGGTTTTCCCAGAAGAGTGCTATCAGTCTTCTGGCAGGCAGAAAACAGAGATGTGCCATTATTTGATCCTTTTGATTGAATCTGTTCTTCTGGATACAATCTTTACATAGAAAACCTTTTGTAAGTGTCTTTTTGAGTTAAAAATCATATTATCAAGGTTAGATATTGTGCACATATGGAAATCAAGTTAGGCTTTGCTTGTGGTAGCCCATAAATTGTTGTATATTTTCACTTTACTAAGCGTTCCCATGCCCTATCTCCACCCTTGTGGTATTTTTAGAGAGAAAGAGGCCTTTTGGGATGTTAAACTCTCTGTATTTTCATCCTCTAGTCCTTCAAGAGGAGGTACTTCCATCTGGCCCAGCTGGGCGATGGATCCTACAACCTCAACTTCTACAAAGACGAGAACACCTCCAAGGAACCCAAGGGAACCATCTTCCTCGACTCATGCATGGGGGTCGTTCAGGTAAAGGACCCCACACTAACGCACCGAGGCCTTTGAAACTGGCCAAACGTGAGGGAAAATGCATGACATCAACGTTTGCCTTTTGTTTTATTTCAGAACAGCAAAGTGCGCCGGTTTGCCTTCGAGCTGAAGATGCAGGATAAGAGCACGTTCCTGCTGGCTGCGGACAGCGAGGCGGAGATGGAGGAGTGGATCGGCACCCTCAACAAGATTCTCCACAGCAGCTTCGAGCAGGCCATGCAGGAGAAGAGGAACGGAGACCTGCACGACGGTACGTTTCTTTCCTTTCTTTGACATCACGATACATTTTTGCGTGTGTTTATTTGTCTTTTGACGCTTGCTGCACCTGCGGGCTTCTCAGAAGTGCCTGTAATAATTTATCCCAAGGATGTTTCCTTATTAAAACCGGTCATGCTTGACTTTTTAAAAAAAAAATCAGTTTCCTGTGTGATTCTCATTTCTTCTGCATCGAGAAGCTGAGACCAACACATCGTTATGTTTTTATATAATTGCATTAGCTAACAGAGCACGTGTTAATCTCTCCAACAGATGAGGAACATGGAAAAACAGACCTCTCCTCCGGAAGTTTTCAAGACAGCTTTCAGGTAGCCTGTTTCCTCCATATGTAACGACATTGAAACAGTGCTCACCACCTCTGTTTTACCACGCGACAAGCACCGCCATATGGATTAGTCCACATGCTGTAGAGGTGTCAAGTGACTTCACTTGGAAGCGGTCTGAACTGTTACTTGGAGTTTTTGCTTTAACATCTGTATTTCCTGCAACCAGGTCCCCACATTTTCCTGTTGGTGCTAACCAAGCAAACATCTGGTTTAGTGTGCATGGTCTCCAAATATAGAGGCCAGATGAGGCCGACGCTGACGCTGAAAAGGGGTTCGGCCGTTTGAACGTGGCAGTCTGAAAACAAACACTTAAAGGCATAGTGCTGTGTTTACCAAATCAACATTGAAAAATGGATCAAAGGACTATGTGTGATGTGAAAGGGGCGCTTGAAGTGACAAAGCTATAAAGAAGTATCTCCCAATCCTGCAGTTCCTCTCAGTTTTAGCATCTTTTAGCATAATGTTTTGATTTTATGACTAAATGCAATGTTTTGGTTCCGCCTTCATCAACACTGTCAGCAGTAAAAATTGTGCCTTTAAAAAGTAAAACGCACTGTAGGCCGATAAATTAGCAACAAGCTGGTGAACACAGTGGAGCAAAATGGAGCTATAAAGGATTTAATATTGGAATCTACTCTAATTTAAATTTGATGCTAACACAGCCACAAAAACTTTGAGTGTGATAATATTTTATGTTAACAACTGGTTGCAGTGCCCACAAGTGGCCATAAAATCAGTTACTGTAGCTTTAATGGTAAAGTTAATGTATGAGAATTGTAAATTACAATCTGAGAATCTGCCATTTTTCATCATTTCATTGCCATCTTCCTGAGATATATTTCTTTATAAGTGACAACTTTCATTGATTTGACATTGATTAGGTCAGTCCGAAAGTTTACAGTAAAGAAAGGAAAAACAAAAGAGAAAATATTTAGACAATAGAAAGGAGAGATGATGAAGACTTTGATTGTACAAAGGCAGGTGTCACACAGACTATAAACACTCCCTGGATTTCCTGGTCACAGTGTTCTTTCTTCATCTTAACGTTTATACAGTGCAACCAACCCAGGGCTCTGATCTAGACAGGCTGCTTGTTTCCATCCCAATATTAAGCTGTTCTTCTATAATGCTGAGTCCTTTGTTCTGCTTTCTTTTTTAACAGACTGCCAGAGATATTGAGTCCAAAATGAGGAGTGAAGCTCGCCTGAAACTCTTCACTTTGGATCCTGACACACAGGTGATGAAGATAATACCTGATTACTAAGCCTTGTACATTCGGAATGAGGATCGCTTTAACTCTCCCTGGCACAAGAGTCAGTTTTGCTTCTGTTACTGATTGATTTACTGACAGCATCTCCTGTTTCAACAGAAACTGGATTTCTCTGGCATTGAGCCGGACGTGCGGCAGTTTGAAGAGAAGTTCGGGAAGAGAGTCCTGGTCAGCTGTCACGACCTGTCGTTCAACCTGCAGGGCTGTGTTGCCGAGAACGAAGAGGGACCAACAACTAATGTACGTTTTGAAATGAGAAACAAACATAGACGAAGGTGTTTATTACAAGTGTATTCACATCGAAATTGACATGGAGGCAACGCGTCTGTGAACGCACACGTGTGTGCAAGGACAGAATCACGCTTCTGGAATAATTCCGGGAAATGTCCTTTAGCGAACGAGGGCAAGGTTTAAATCAGTTAAGAAGATCACAGACAGTTCAGATGGCCCACTTGGCTGGCTCCTGTCAAAACTGGTGTTGTTGGCACGAGGAATGGCCGCTACCATAGCAACCAGCCTGGGCCTCCCATCATGCATTAGCACCAGTCTGAGGCTGGTTTCCTGCCGTCACTCTCCAAGGTCTCTGTCTCTGTGAAAGATGGACGCCTCCCACACTCAGCACTCAACTGGGAAACCACAGCTATTAGCTCCGCTACTCAGAACACACACACACACACACACACACACACACACACACACACACACACACACACACACGCACACACAAGCACACACACACACACACACAACTG
>OMLP01008522.1:1947-33669 GCA_900302685.1 Spondyliosoma cantharus | reverse complement strand
AGCACACACAAGCACAAATGGGTTTGTGTAATGGAAATCCACGGTGGAAAGAGCGAATGGGAAGATGAATTACTGCTATGGTACATTTTGACTGAGTGGAAAATGAGAAGTGCATTAGGAAGGATGTGTTTTCCTCAAAAAGTAAACTACTGTCCTTTTTCTTTCCTCAAAAATATGTTCCTTCATCCCCTCATTCGCCAAAGGTGGAGCCTTTCTATGTCGTCCTCTCCTTCTTCGACGTCCAGAACAGTAGAAAGATCTCGGCCGACTTCCACGTCGACCTCAACCACCCCTTGGTCCGTCAGATGACATCAGGCTCGAGCAGCGGACTCGACTTGCACATCAATGGCAGCGGCGATGGTTCCCTAGATAGCCACAGGCAGGCCAGTGGGCTCCCAGAGGGGGCTCTCCAGTACCCCAAACAGGGGGTGTTCTCAGTCACATGCCCCCACCCGGAGATCTTCCTGGTGGCCAGGATCGAGAAGGTGCTGCAGGGGGGGATCACCCACTGCACCGAACCCTACATGAAGAGCTCGGACTCAGCAAAGGTACAGAGATCGAGATAGATAGAGATGACGAGGACGTGGCTGTGAAATCTCAACATTAGCGTAATCAATCCCACTTTTCTTAACTACTAATAGATGGCTCAGAAAGTGCTGAAGAATGCGAAGACAGCCTGCAGCAGACTGGGGCAGTACAGGATGCCATTCGCCTGGGCTGCAAGGTTTGAAAAAAAACGTTGTGTGTTTCTTTAATCTTCGTTTGTTGTGTCAAAGAACTTATTTCCCAAAATGTTGAACAAAACAGCCGCAAAGTAAACAACAAAAGAAATTTAAGCCCTCTGCAGCATGAGAGAGAACAAAACCCACTTATCTACAAAGCAATTACACAATAAAGTTTGGTTTGGACTATTGGGTATGTTTGCACCATTCGTTCAACTGCTAATTAAAGATTTAAAATATCCACAGCACAAGTGCTTGTACCCACTTTTGTTTACAAGAGAATAAATGGACTTCTACCAGCAGGCAGCAGTCTGTTTCCCCTCCCTGAAGTAAAGGAGATACATTGACATATAATGAAGAATTTAGTAATGTTTTAAAAAAAACGCATTTTAATATTTGAAGTCATTTTAAGAAATCTCACAAATGTACATTTTGGTGATACAGCGTTAATAAATACTGATGTGTATTTAAACGTCTATTACTTTAAATGTATTATGCATATCTTACTAGATAATATATTTTTGGTAAATATCTTGTAATATTTTATGATATATGAAAAGAACACGTACACCATTATCTGTTTTTGTATCCGTTCAACCAACCAAAACTGTATCTGCACTCGGAGTGGGTGGGGCTTAAACTGGAAGTTGAAAATTGATACGGGTTGATCATAAATCGTGACATTTACAAAACTATTTGCTGAAAATACTCAGAAGCCTCTGATCCGCGTACGTTTGGCGTTCCAACATTTCTAAGCGTGACGCCATATATGGTTTCTTATACATGAAGATGACGCTAATTTCAAACATATACCCGTGTGAACTCTTAGTTGACACCCTGGAAACCTTGAGAATGTATTTATTAGATCTGCATAAATGGTAAATCTTTGTGTCAGGGTTGGTTGTGTTGTACCCATATACAGAATCGTGTACTATATCTGACGATTTCTTGCACATAAAGGGAAACTTTAAGCTGCTAAAAGTTCAAGGAGACGTATTCTCTTGTGCCGTGATGCCACATAGTGATTCAGATTTGGGATACTGTGTGTAGATTGAATGGGAACTGTCAAAGGAAAGTCAGCCTGTTGGGATCCACAAGTCTTTGAAGCACTAGTGTGGAACTGAAATGCGCCCTTTCTCCAGCAGATATCTCTCTTTGTCTCTGCAGGCCTGTGTTCAAAGATGCATCAGGAACTTTGGACAAAGGCGCTCGCTTCTCGGCTCTTTACAGGCAGGACAGCAGCAAGCTGTCAGACGAGGACATGTTCAAGCTGCTCACTGACTTCAGAAAGTATGCTTCTTCCCAAAGTTATCACTACAACTGATCTCCATACATTTATCTTATTGCTCTTTCCGTGTCTGTTTTTCCCAACAGACCCGAGAAGATGGCCAAACTCCCTGTCCTCTTGGGGAACTTAGACGTGACTATTGACAGCGTGGCTCCGGATGTAACCAGTAAACCCTCCAAATATTTACTTTCAACATCTATTTATAATCGTCAAGACTTACTACCTTGAACTCCGTAACTCCCCTTTTGTTTCCTGTCTGCAGATTGCGTCACTTCCTCCTACATCCCCGTGAGGAACTTTGAAGGCAACGGGCCCGGCAGCGCTCTCCTGGAGGTGGAGGAGTTTGTGCCCTGCATCGCTAAGTGCTCGCAACCGTTCACCATCTACAAAAACCACCTCTATGTGTACCCGAAGCACCTCAAATACGACGGACAGAAATCCTTTGCCAAGGTAAAACAGCATGAATGCATCGGAGTTAATGTGCCAATCCTTTGAATAAGGGGGAATATGCCTTTAATTTTGAGCCTTTCTTTTAGTGGTTACACGATCTGTACGATCAGTATTTTGACCTTCATATGTTACAAAGTCATTACAAAGCCTATGACTTATCCTTTTTTGGAAGGTGAAACGTTTTTTTGGCCACCGTTCTTTCATGCTCATCATTTTGTGTTCCTATCCTGTGAGACTACTGGCAGCCGCCTCTGGCTCGTTCAGCCAGCAGCAGAGCTGGATAGAATTATCCTTACGCAGAGCAGCAGCTTCTGATTAATACATTAATACAGGCTTGTGTTTTTTCACTAGGTCAGCTCCCTTTCGGAACTCAACCTGCCTTCTCCCCATCATCTGTCTCTCTCTGCCCGCTTTCACTGCAAACGAGAGCTGGCTATCCTTTCGTTGAAGTATCTGCCCACTCTTTACAGAGCTATAAGACATCAGTCAAGAAAAGAGTCCAGCTAAAATTGGTTCTAGGGTGTCTCGGGACTTGTTTTTCCGCATCTGTATGTTTCTAATCGTTTCTCTTCCCCCCCTCTTCAGGCGAGGAATATTGCCGTTTGCATTGAATTCAAGGATTCTGATGAGGATGAAGCCCAGCCGCTGAAGGTGTGTGTGTATACTGAACATAGTTTCTCATTTCAGCTCTTCGCATGCTACTATACTTGCTATACTTATGGACTGGTACTGATTTGATTTGAAAATTAAAAAAGGACTTGTTACTTGTCGAGACTTGTTAGTCTTGACTTGACTTGACTTGACTTTGGACCGGTTGGTCTTGAGTTGGGAACTCCACTTTGAACTCACTGGTCTCAAATTGTTTTTTGAGTCTGGACTTATTGGCCTTAGTTGGGACTTGTCTCTGGATTCATTGGTCTTGACTTTGGACTTGTTGGTCTTGACTTGGGTCTTAACTTTGGACTTATTGGCCTTAGTTGGGACTCGACTTTGGACTTGTTGGTCTTGACTTGGGTCTTAACTTTGGACTTATTGGCCTTAGTTGGGACTCGACTTTGGACTTGTTGGTCTCGGCTTTGGTTTAGGACTCAACTTGGGTCTCTTTGTTTTTTTTCAGCTTGACTTAAGTTTTTACTTTGAACTCATTGGACTTGACTTGGAACTCGATAGTCTTTACTTGGGGTCTTAACTTTGGATTTACAGGTCTTGAAATGGGATTCAACTTACAGCTCATTTGCCTTGAGTCGGGTCTTGACCTCAGACCTGTCCTGTCTTTGACTTCATAGCCTAACTAGCAAACGAGTACTTTCCTCAATAAACCACAAAGCGATGACTGTGTCTAAAAACATGCACTCCTATCTCTCTCTCATGTTTGATTATTTCCTTCTTTATGAATCCACTGCAGTGCATCTATGGCCATCCAGGGGGTCCTCTATTCACTAAGCAGGCATATGCAGCCGTCCTGCACCACCAGCAGAACCCTGAGTTCTATGATGAGGTATTTGTTTGCTCATGCTACTCATAATCAGAGTTTTATTGCTACATAGATATTGTTAAATGCTTAATAATCAGTAGAGAGAGCCAGATATGCTCTGCAACGTATGCTCAAAGTCAAAAAGTTGTTATGTTCTTTGAAAGCAGTGTGTTTTGAAGTTAAGGAGGTACCTCTCACCTCCTCTTTTGTTGTTTGAGCACATTTCAATCCTCAGTGGAAACGCTCCGCGGGCCTTTTTTTCACTTTCATTTTCGGGAACAAAGCTCCCTGCGTATTAGGGAAACGAACCCCAGGAATCTGTGTTTTTTTTTTTTTTTCTCGCCTTCAGATAAAGATAGAGCTGCCTACTCAGCTGCATGAGAAGCATCACCTTCTCTTCACCTTCTATCACGTGAGCTGCGACAGCAACAGCAAGAAGAAAGACTTGGTGGAGACGCCAGGTAGGCTGCAGCTTTCAGTCACGTCTCCCCCTCCTGGATTAAAACTCCAGAGGGTATTTCAACTGTGTTTCAGCAAATTCATGTACATTTCTGCTGTACATCTTATGTGTTATGCCTGTTCTTTACTCACAGTTGGTTCAGCATGGCTGCCTCTGCTAAGGGATGGCAGAGTCATTATGAATGAGCAGCAGCTGCCTGTGGCCGCCAATCTGCCTGCCGGCTACCTCGGCTCCCAGGACGGTGTCAACAAGGTAAAATAAGATGATTACTATTAGAGATTTTATTAATTTTTTAGAGTTATGTATGCAGTTGATATGCACTAAAGGTCACGAGAGGGCTGTGAAATTAGAAATCTTCTTAAAAGGAATCTGTAACAGCAGGACTCGTGGTTGTTTATGAAAATCATCGATCGCTGGAAGATTCTGTTTAAGTAAGCCATGTAAGTGCTTTGGATCCAAGTTGTTCTGTCGGTCAAACAGTTTTCAAAAATGTTTTTTTTTAAGATGGAACACATTACCATAAATGATCCGGCGCAGGTTGTGGTAAACGATCAAAGATCTTATTAGCTGTGATTGGATTGGGACCTCGTAGGTGCCCCCCGACCGGCTCTCACATGAAATGCCTGTGGAATCTGATAAGCATTAAAATGTAATCCAGTAAAAAAAAAGCAATCAATGCCATCTCCCCATTAAGATCCCTGTGTGTTGGTTTTATGGTGCGCAGATAATGGGTTTCCTGCAAATGTAATTAAAGCTGTAGTATGTATGTAGCAGTGGCTGTGCTCAAGGCTCGCAGTTTTCTCAAAATGAGCCTCTACACTCTGTGGGTTGGAAGGAAATCTGTTGAAAAAAAAAAAAGTTAAAAAGACCTAATTTTATTTATCTTGTAGTAAACTGTAGCCATATGGTGAGACAGCTTTGTCTTCTTATATTACAAAAGAACTGCTGCTAATTTATTGATTATATCACGGTGCTTGTGCTTTGTTATCCTAGATGTGCTTTAATAAATCAACACAGCGCCGTTTTTTTTTTTTTATTCATTATCAAGCGGAGTCATGTTTGCCCACATGTCATTGCAGCACTCTGGCTCGGAGATCAAATGGGTGGACGGGGGGAAAACCTTGTTCAAAGTCTCGACTCATCTCGTTTCCACAGTTTACACTCAGGTACGTCCATTTAATTATGTCCGTCAATCTCACCCGACCATGTCAACGCAGAGAAAACGTGAAATATACGTGTCAATGATGTGTTTCTTTAGGATCAGCACTTGCACAACTTTTTCCACCACTGTCAAAGCATGGAGCTGTCAGAACAAGCTTCAGAAGGGGAGCTGGTGAAATACCTAAAGGTACTGCGAGCGTAATATATCGCAAATGCCCGCGGAATGCAACACACCCCTTTTTATTCTCGTCTCGTCAAATACAATCTTGTAATCTAGCGTTAAAGGGAACATGACAAGCAGGAGCCTTACATCCTCCCTCCTCCCTCCCCCCTCCTCCACAGAGTCTCCATGCGATGGAAGGTCACGTGATGGTCAACTTTCTGCCCACCATCCTCAACCAGCTGTTCTGCGTCCTGACCAGAGCCACGCACGAGGACGTGGCCGTCAACGTGACCAGGCAAGCCGAACACAAACGGCTAAACACACATGTGTGACACGCCTGGTTTCCAGCAGCAGAAAGCCACGTGTCTGAACGATATTTTTGGTCTCTTTTAAACAAACTCCTTCCGTAGAAAATTATAATAGCAGCGCTTTCATCTGGGTCTCTTTTCCTCTGTTTCTCTTTAATAGCCTGAATCCTTTTTCTCATTAGACTCACCTATGCTCGCACACGCCGTGTATGTATCTCAGTCGGGTGTGTGAGTCGTCTTTGATGCTCTGTAGGCGGTGTGTAAATGAGGTGTCAGTGCCTTAGAACGGATGAATGTAATTCCTATCTTTGGCTGGTTCCTTATAGCGAGCCTCACCTCCTCCTTCTCTTATTCTTTTATGTTTTACATCATTACGTGTGTCCCCTGCAGGGTGATGGTTCACGTGGTAGCACAGTGCCACGAAGAAGGGCTGGAACATTACTTGAGGTCTTACGTCAAGGTGCAGTCTTTTCTCACTGTGTGGTAACAGCGTGCAGGTGTATTTATATGTTCCATCTAATACAAATTTCCCCCCTCTGCTCTCAGTTTGTGTTTAAGCCCGAGCCTTATTCCTCCACCAATGTCAAGACGGTTCACGAGGAGCTGGCGAAAGCCATGACAGCCATCCTCAAGCCATCCACGGACTTCCTGACGAGCAACAAGCTTCTGAAGGTCACCTAAGTTCATATCTATTCAGATCATTCATACTACAGACAATAAGTTAGTAATAAGACGAAGCTTTCTTGCTTTAGCTGTTGAGTTGACTGTGTAATTACAACAATTTTACATGCTGTTTTTATGATAATTATACATTTCTATGCCTGACCTCCTTATAAATATAATTTTAGCATCTTGTAAACATATCCTTCCACATGAAGGGATGCTCGACTTCTTACTCTTTCTTTGTGTTTGCAGCACTCTTGGTACTTCTTTGAAGCCCTGGTGAAATCGATGGCTCATTATCTCATAGAGTGTGGGAAAGTCAAGGTGGGTCTTGTTTAAGTCCTCGGCCTTCGTTTCTCGAGCCACTTTCCTCCGAGCCTAAATCCTCTCCCTGTTTTCCCTCGCCGTCCGCAGCTCTCCAGGAACCAGCGTTTCTCCGCGTCGTTCTACCACGCGGTGGAGACGCTGGTGAATATGCTGATGCCACACATCACGCAGAAATACAAGGACAACCTGGACGCGGCTCGCAATGCCAACCACAGCCTGGCAGTGTTCGTCAAGGTTGGCACTCCTCCCGACGCCCGCAGTGACTTATTGTCCTTTAATATGGAGATGAGCTTGAAAAAGTGCCCTTCGGTTCAGGACCGGAGAGTTGTATTTAAATCATCCTCGCTGCAGATGGTTTATGTTTGGTGATTAGCATAATTTTGAACAATGACGCGACGTTTTCTCACCTTTTCACTCAGCGCTGCTTCACCTTCATGGACAGGGGCTTCGTATTCAAGCAGATTAACAACTACATGAACTGCTTTGTGCCCGGCGACCCCAAGGTGAACGGGCTCTCCTGCAACCATCTTTAACGCTTTTATCCCAGTTATTAAAGCCATCATGAAATGTGTTTTCTCGTGCATTCCTATTAGACTTTGTACGAGTTCAAGTTCGAATTCCTGCGGGTGGTCTGCAACCATGAGCACTTTGTCCCTCTTAATCTGCCCATGCCCTTCGGAAAAGGCCGAATTCAAAGGTTCCAAGGTAAATCACACGCTTAACGTTGCGTTCGTGTAAGCGAAGCGCAGTTTATATTCTCCTTGTCTGCTGCTATCCAGTTTTTTTCTCTTGAATGCTGCCTGCTACAGATCTTCAGCTGGACTACTCCCTGACGGACGACTTCTGTCGGAACCACTTCCTGGTGGGGCTGCTGATGAGGGAGGTGGGCGGGGCTCTTCAGGAGTTCAGAGAGATCCGTCAGATCGCCATCCAGGTGCTCAAGGGGCTGATGATCAAACACACGTTTGACGACCGCTACGCTGCGAAAGTGAGCTTTACAACACCTTTAATGTACTTTAACCGCGCCATAAAAGGATGAATTAAGTGAAAAGCGCGTACGCTTCCAGGCCTGCTAAAGTCTTTATCAGTGGGTTGACCTGAAGATAAACTCAGTCTGATTTCTTTGACTCATGAGCACTTACTGTGTCATTCCAGAGCCAGCAGGCCCGACTCGCCACCCTCTACCTCCCTCTGTTTGGTCTGCTCCAGGAGAACGTCTACAGACTTGACATCAAGGAGTCAGCCCCCCTCAGCAACCACAATGTAAGCATGACACCTAGTGGCGGGAAATTAAATGGCAGCTCCCGTCTTTAAAATAAGAATTGCTGGCTTAATGTCAGCAGGTCACGCTCTTGACTACCAGTGTTTACTTTTCAGCTGAAAGCATCCTCAGTTTGTTGCTTTCTGTTCCAGAATGCCAGGGAGGACTCCCTGGTGCCCAACTCCATGGTGACTCCTCAGAAACCTGGGAGCTGCATAGAAAATGCCCTCCACAAAGATGTGTTCGGGGTCATCTCTGGAACAGGTGGATCCACACTCCTCTGTCCTATTTATCTTCACGATGAGCTTAATGTTCTCCGAACTTGGATCATAAAAACACAACGTCCCTTTTCTTTGGCTTGCCTCATATCCACATCGGACCAAAAATTGCTCTTCTGCATGTGTAAACTGTAGATTCAACTATTTGCGTGTTCCTGTGCTCTGTCCCTGCAGCCTCCCCTCAAAGCTCGACCCCAAACGTCAGCTCAGTTCACCACGCCGACTCCAGAGGCTCTCTGGTCTCCACCGACTCCGGAAACAGCCTCCTGGACAAGAGCAGCGACAAGACCAACTCCCTAGAGAAGGTACGTTCACACTTGAGCGATGCTTCACTTGCAGTATTAGAGAATCACTCAATCCTATCTCACAGTGTCTCAGAAAGAAAACTCTAAAATTCTGAGATTCTATGAGCCGTGAATTAAAGAGAAAAAACTCACAAGTTTATTAAAAAAAAAAAAAAAAAAAAAAAAAAAAGGTTTGAAAAAAAAGAGCTGAACTGCATGAAGCAGAGGATGTTGCTGGTTACGGGACATTTCTTCAAAGTCTGGCTGGTTATGATAACACGGTGACTCTGGGCCAAAATCACGAGCATTTTCTTATTGCTAAATCCAATCACAAAATGTAATTTGATTATATCATCTACTGCAAGCACATTAGGCCGAAAGTGGTGGCGTCTGCGGCGCACTGAGCTCGATCCAACTCTGCAAAGTGAAGCCGTGCGGTTCCTCGCCAAAAAACGGCATTGTCCGAGTTTCTCTCCTCATAAATTTGTGGCTTTAATCTCGGGAAGATTTCTGAGTTTGTTCTCGCAAATGATTGGACTTTATAGTCTTAGTATTGACAAGATTAAAGTCATAAATTTTCCGTTTGACCAGCTTTATGATGCCAATTACCCAGCATCGCCAATGTTAGGTTATCTGGCTTCAGTGAGGCTAAGGAGATTAAAGTTGCTTCATGATACTGGTCTGTGAGACCTGAAATAATGAGGAAATAAAGCCCGTGGCAACCAAACAAAAAAGTTTAAGGTTGATAGTTTGCGCAGCACTCCCCTGATTCTGTTTCGTTTGACATTATCTGCACTCTTGGACCTCCTCGCCGTCCTCCTGCCCCCCCTCCTTCAGACCTCCCACTCCCCTTCTCCTTGCTCTGTGACCTTCCCAACCCACTACAAGGAGAGGTTTACCAGGAGGCACTCGGTCAACGTTCCCCCTCTCCCCCTGGACCCCGAGGATCAACTCCCGCCCACGAACCGCGCGACCAAGCGGGTCACCATGGACTTCTCGCTGCTGTCCGTGCCCTTGTGTCACCTCCTGCAGGACGGGAAGGAGGTGGAGGGGAATCACGAGGAAAACTTACTCCTACAAGTATTCTGTTTGACCCTTGTGAGCTCTCCAACAGAGACTTTTGGTTACAGTTGTGCAGAATCAAGCAGATTTTTTTTAATGATTCCCTAAACCAGAGTTTCGCTTTTAGTGTCAAATTTAAAGACCAAAACACTGCTGAAATCTGTGCAGCACATCCAAAATCCTCCCTAAGTTCCTCCCAGCATTCCTCCTCCGAGTGTCCCACGTCAGGGAGTGTGTGTGTGTGCTGCGGAGGTTGAGCCGACCTCCTGGCCTCTTTCACTGCAAATGTGTTTATTCAAACCTGCAATTGACGCCGTTATGTTATCTCAAAGCACAGAGCCGCTTCGGCAAACGCTTTTGTCCGCCCCGAAGGAAAATTCTTGACATTTCTTCATCTCTGAAGTTTGGGTTTGAGTGATGTTCTTTATCTCTCTGAGGTTCTCGATTTGCTGCAACTCCGCCGTCTGCGCCCGATAACGAGAACTTTATATCTTCTGTTTGTTCTCCCTCCCTCTTTCTAGAACCAGTGTGCGTCGGCTCTGGGCAGCACCGTGCTGCGCTGCGACAAACTCGACCGGGACGAGATCAAAAACCTGCTCATGTGCTTTCTGCACATCCTCAAGAGCATGTCAGAGGGTAGGAGCGTCTGTCTGAGTCGCTGTGCTTGATCGTGACACATTGCTGATATGATGAAAAAAACGCTCCACAGTAATCCTTCTCTAAAGACTTTCTCCCCGTCTCCTCACCCCAGAGGCCCTGTTTGCATACTGGAACAAAGCAGCTCCCTCAGACTTGATGGACTTCTTTACATTAATAGAGTAAGTACAGAACTGGGCAAACTTTTATCGTGACGAAGCCGTACAACTGAGAGTGAACGGGTGACACTAAACGTATAATAATAATAATGACCTCTTGTGTCCCGCAGAGTCTGCCTCCATCAGTTCAGATACATGGGGAAGAGATTCATCGTCAGGTACAGTCTCACGTCGCTTATCTCGACTGACTTCATTTGCGTTTTTAAAAAAAATTGAACTGAAACTTACTCTGTGCAATGATCTGACTCACACTAATGCTCTTTTAACCCTGTTTGCCTCTGGTTTGTTCTCTCGTCTGTAACACTGCTGGAAAGTTGTTTTGTGGTTAAATGTCGCTGGGCCGGGGCGCCTCCTGCATGGGTAAGAGATTGCTGGTGTCACTTTGCCTAATTAAATGCATGATGCTGCCATTAAAACCACATTCATCCGTCTGCTGTGTTTCTATCTGTTACGGCCCTCCGACACCGCTCAGACATTTCCTCTTGTGTGCCTGTTTATCGATGTATTGACCGTCCTATCATGTGACTGTAGCCAACCGCTAACAGTGTTTCTCCTCTCCCGACAGGAGCCAGGAGGCGGCGGGGCCTGTAGCTCCCGACAGGAAGTCCCTGACTCTGCCTGTGTCTCGTAACAGGGCGGGGATCCTGCATGCCCGTCTTCAGCAGCTGGGAACGCTGGAGAACGCTCACACCTTCAACAACAGTAAGACCGCCTTTCCTATCCGGACTTCTAGAGGGAGAAAGTCTCATCAAGAGGGCTTTTCAGCTCTCTTTCTTTCTTGCTTGCTTGCTTGCCAGGGCCAGAACAGAGATTTATTAGGGCTCAAGCGTCAACCAGTGCAAAGGCCCTTTTGAAATGCAGGGAATTATTATCATTCTCTCAAATGAATTGCACTTTTGAGAGCTTTAACATGCCCGAAAGCTTTTGAAACTTTGCACACCAGTCAAACGGCATAAAAAAAACACTAGTTTCTAGGTTTTTTTTCACCATGGGTGGAGAAAAATGGCTAAACATCAGAGAAGTTTCACTAACAGCATGAAAGGACTGAAGATGACCCAATGCAAGTGTGACTTGTGTTTTCACTCATTCATTCCCACCTGGAGGATTAAAAGTTACAAAGCTTTTATTTCGACTTTTTTCCCTTTTTCTTGAAGGTGGGGTTCAAATAGAAATCCGGCTTTATAAGTTGACTAATTTATGTATGGTTAAAATCTGATTTTAGTCGTGTATTTGGTGAGCAGCTACACTAAACATCTGTGTCTTTCACTGAGCAGCTACACTAAACATCTGTGTCTTTCACTGAGCAGCCAGTGAGAGCTGCAATAACAACGACGGAGCTTATCTCCGTTCATAAACAAGCAGAACAGACGTGCTTGGTACTGATCAACAACAACCAACAATCAAGGAGGTGGTGTTTCGGTGAATAACATATTTACTGCTCCAATAAAGACATATCTTTTAACAGTGACCTTGCGTTTGTGCTTTCCGTGCAGTGTACTCTCATACGGAAGCAGACGTGAGCAGCCAGTGTCTGCTGGAGGCCAACGTGTCCACGGAGGTCTGTCTGACCGTGCTGGACACGCTCAGCATCTTCATCATGGGATTCAAGGTACCAACTTGCGACAGCCTGTCGAGACAAATGGCAACAGACGCGTGACATGTTGCACCATAATCACACCTTGGCTTGGTTCGTCCTCCTCAGACGCAGCTTACTTCAGATCTCGGTCACAACCCCCTGATGAAGAAAGTTTTCCAGGTCCATCTCTGCTTCCTGCAGATCCCTCAGTCTGAGGCCGCCCTCAAACAGGTCTTCACCTCACTCAGGACCTTCATCTACAAGGTGAAAGGGAAATCAGGACACTTGTTTTATTGTCTTTTTCCCCTTGATAGCTGTATTTGTCACGCATTACATCCTGTGTCCTCCAGTTCCCCTGTACCTTCTTCGACGGCCGGGCCGACATGTGTGCCTCTCTGTGCTACGAAATCCTCAAGTGCTGTAACTCCAAGCTGAGCTGCATCCGCAGCGACGCCGCCCATCTGCTCTACTTCCTCATGAAGAGCAACTTTGATTACACGGGGCGCAAGTCTTTTGTACGAACACACCTGCAGGTACGTGTGTCGACTAGCTTTCAAGCCTTTCTGATTAGGCGTTCACCACGTTCTTGTTGCGTTAGTGTCGCGTTGATTGTCTTTGTTCTTCCTCTCTATTCGCACAGGTGGTCATTGCTGTCAGCCAGCTGATTGCTGATGTCATCGGCATCGGGGGTACCCGTTTCCAGCAGTCTCTCTCCATCATTAACAACTGTGCCAACAGTGACAAGAACATCAAGGTGAGGGGAGAATGCCGATACCGCTAACTGCTGCCGACTGTAGCCGCCTTTAGCTAGATAGCTCAGTTAGCCGTGCGACCGGCGGTCAGGACTTGGGAGCTCAGAGTGGCATTATGAGGAAGAAGAGGCAGAGATGTCTTTGACACAGCGTCATGTCAAACCTTTTTAATTCCTCATATTCTGTTGGTAGATTTGGTTTTCTTTCAAACGCGAGGCTAATATCTGGCCGTTGTACCCTTGCAGCACACGGCCTTTCCGTCAGATGTGAAGGACCTGATGAAGCGCATCCGCACAGTGCTGATGGCCACGGAGCAGATGAAGGAGCACGAGAACGACCCGGAGATGCTGGTGGACCTCCAGTACAGCTTGGCCAAGTCTTACACCAGCACGCCCGAGCTCAGAAAGACGTGGCTGGACAGCATGGCTCGCATCCACCACAAGAACGGCGACCTCTCGGAGGTATTTGCATTCGTCGGCTTATTTTTTTATTTGGCCCTAACCCGATCCCGTTTCTAACCTGTGCCTTGTGTCTGTTTGTCTGCGCCACCTGCAGGCAGCCATGTGTTATGTGCACGTCGCTGCCCTGGTAGCCGAGTACCTGTGGAGAAAAGGTGAGTCGAGGATATGGGAGTGGCAACGGCATGCTTCCTTCTGCAGTAAAATAGGCGCTGATCATTTGAACTCAAACATTTTTTACGACCCCCAATTTATAGGAGCCATATAATGAGTAACTGCTTATCACCGCAGAAAGTGTTGAACAAATTCAATAAAACGATGTGATTCACTTCTTGTGTACTGATGAAAGCTCATGGACGGCAACAATGCATATTCCCATTTTTTTTAATTGAGCGATACTCCGGTAAATCAGTTCACCACCAACAGTTAGACGATTTGCAGGCGATTTGGAACATCTCCTGCCTTTTCTCTTCACTTATTTACCCTCTACGCCGCTTGTTGAGAAAGAAAGTGAGCATGCTTTGTTCCACGCACACCTACACACACACACACACACACACACAGAGAACATACACCTTCATCCTCCACCTGAGCAGCCGTCCAAGGGTCATCTGTTCCTGTGTTAAAAACACTCGGCGCATTCTCTAGATAAGATCCCCTCTCGTGTTCCTGCACATATCCAACTGGATGCCGTGTTCAGACTTTGGATCTGGGGATCTGTTGTAAAACATGACAGGGTTTTTATGAAAGTTCATCGTCAGGCCAGAGCGGAGAGAGCGTCGACCTCCCCCTCGGAGCTCCTTGTTTTCTTTGCTCTCGTTGTGATTTGCATTTTAATAGAATCTAATTTAAAAGTGGCCGCCGGGAGGAAGGTTTTGTTGGGAATGACAAGTTGGACTTCACAGGGTTTAATATGGAACACAATAGTTTGCGAAATGGTCTTTCCTCCACGACTGTCCTTTAGAACAAAAGCATTCAAACGCTACGTCAACGCCAATAAGTACCGTCTGTATGTCGAATTTTGCCTTTCATATGTTAGTTTTGGACAAGAAAAAACCCAAACAAAATGTCAACACTCATGCTTCTTCTGTATCTGTATGCTCAGGTATGTTCAGGCAGGGCTGCTCGGCCTTCCGCGTCATCACGCCGAACATCGACGAGGAGGCGGCCATGATGGAGGACGTGGGGATGCAGGATGTTCACTTCAACGAGGTGACACTTCTCACGCGGCGCGCTCCGCCGCGTTGACCGAGCATTTAGATGTTTTCTTAATTTCCTCATTGGCGTCACGTGTCACGTTATCTCTGTTAACCGTATCGAGTGCTCCGAGAAGTGAAAATACGGTAGACTTTGACTTTGGGCTGGGTTACGTGTGTTATTGTAGAAAATGACTGAGCTGGCAGACGGAACAGTCTGGCCTCAGGGTCAACACTCCTGTACAGGGATTCAGGGAGTCAGAAGTGGGTTTATTGACACTAGATTAATTGATTCGTCGATTGAAAGAAAATCAGTGGCCATTTGTTTGAATTATAGATGAGCTGTTTTATTGGTGTTTAAAGTCCTACGAAATGTAATAAATCAGAGATAAAACTGGATAAGCACAATACAACCGATACAACACAATGTCAAACATTTGCTCGTTCAAGCATCTTAAATGAATACAATTGAGGATTTGCTACTTTTTTTTTTTGTCATTTATGATACTAAATAAAGAGTCTTTGGGCTTTGGACAAAAGAAGAAACTGCAGAGTTTTTCACAATTTGTTTGACATTTTAAGGACTAGACGATTCATCGGTACATGTGAAATAATAAGCCCTGGTGGACACAAAAGCCTGAGAATTCAAAACTACAACTATGTGTTTGCAGCACATTAAAGAAAACTGCATTCCTTCCATCAGATTTATAAAGCTCTTCATATTTCGTCAATTCCCTGCACAAATCTCCTGGAAACCTTTGTACGCCTGGCTGAAAGTATGTGTGAGGTGTACAGGTACCGGTTTATCTGTGGGGGGGGAAAGCTTCCTGGTCTAAACTGATGTGAAATTGAAAGCGATGGCCAGAGAATTTCTGAGCTTTTATGACTCGGTCAACACATCTGTAAGCAATGAAAAGTACTTCCACCTTCCATCTCCTCCTCTGTGTAATCTCCCAGTAAAAAGAACAGACGCGATGCATTTCCTCCCACGTCTGCTGTCTTTACGGGAACATTACGCTTGGTTCAAGTCCACTGTGGCCTTGTAAATCAGAACAAACAGAAATGTCCCCCTTTTGCAACAGTTGAACATGCTGCCGGCTGCAGGAAGCTCCCGTTTATTCACCAGTGCGTGTCCGTGTGTGTTCAGGAGGTGCTGATGGAGCTGCTGGAGGAGTGCGGCGACGGCCTCTGGAAGGCGGAGCGCTACGAGCTCATCGCCGACGTCTACAGGCTCATCATTCCCATCTACGAGCAGCGCAGAGACTTTGAGGTAAACTGAACGGCGATCAGGCAGAAGCGGAGCTATGAAACCATTCAGGAAACATGGAGTGCATCTGAGATATTCAGCAAAAAAGTTGCGCGGTCTTGCTTTGAAGGTGCAATATATAACAGTTTTGGTAAAAAAAAAAAAAACACTCAAGGAATCACAAAAATATTTGAAGAATGTGAAACAAAAAACAGTTTTGACCAGAGATATGTACTGGAATTAGCATGCTAACCGGCTAGCTCCAAGCTACTTTATCCCAAAAACAACAGTAACGCTCCCAGTCCAGTCAGAGTGAGCTAATATGAGCGTTAGCTGCATGGATAATTGAGCTAAGCGGGTAACTGCAGCTGCAGTTAGCGGTTACTCTGGTATGTTGCCCCCTATTTGTTTGGAGTGTACATATCTTATATATTGCACTTTTAAAGCTGCAATAATCGATATTTTTTATTCTAATAGCTCGACTGTGTTTCTTCTATTAAGCAAAACGTATTGCATGTTGTTTCTTTTAGCTTCTTGGTTGATTTTTGTGAAAATGTCTGCAATCTTTGTGTTCATGTAAATGTGTATATATGTCGATTCAATTTTCTTTTCTTTTTAATTATATTGTCTGTTGTCTACTTTGCTATTTCTGTCTGTAAAATTCTGATGCTGCTGCGACAAGCAAATTGCCCCGTCTGCGGGACATTAAAGGATTTCTGATTCTGATTCTGATTTCTGCGGGGCAGAAACTGACACACCTGTACGACACCCTCCACCGTGCCTACACCAAAGTGATGGAGGTGATGCATACGGGCAAGAGGCTGCTGGGCACCTACTTCAGAGTGGCCTTCTTTGGACAGGTGAGGGGGGCCGAGTTCAACAACATCAGCCAAAAACAAACACATAAAAGTTAACCGTAGATGTATTATGGTACTATTTTTCCCTAGCATGAATGCTAACACAGACTCTTGATAAGCCATGTCATCTCTTGCCTTTTGCATGCATGCACATTCACTGTGTTAACACTTCCTAAACACACACACGCATGCACACGCAAACATTGAAAACTCTCTTTTTAATAGAGATGTCTCTTCTTTTCTCCTCCCTCTCCAAGGCTGCGGTAAGTCCGTAGAGGTTAAGCTGTGTGTGTTGGCCTGGCGTGCTCTTCCACCTCCTTTGCATCGTTATATTATCAGAGGCCGGATGTTGTTTAGTTCAATTAGCGGTAAAACGTAGCTGTAGATTCCCCAGATCCTTGTTGGCTTGTGACTGGTGGTGGAGAGGAAGTGCACATGCATGTTCTTTGCAGTTTGCGTGTTTATCGTTGGGTCTCGTTTAAACATTGAGTAAAAGGTGTGTCTTGTAAGTTTTTGGATTCTTTTTTTTTTTTTTTTGATCGTCCCATCAGTGGCTTCGTATGGAACACCTCACTCAGATGAGGTGTTCCATACGCGTGTTTTATCTGGTTTTGTTTGTCCGTGTTCTGTTTGTGCTGTGTCAGAGACAGTGTCTTGTGTTTTAGAGGTTCACAAGCCATCAAATTCTGAAGCCTGACGCGCCTCCTTCTCCTCCGCAGGGCTTCTTCGAGGACGAAGATGGAAAGGAATACATCTACAAGGAGCCAAAGTTCACCCCGCTGTCTGAGATCTCTCAGAGGCTCCTGAAGCTCTACTCCGACAAGTTCGGCCAGGAGAACGTCAAGATCATCCAGGACTCTGGCAAGGTGGGAGATCGCGTCTGTGTGTGTTTATGTGACAGGAAGTGGTGCAGACCTTGACAGTTGTGCAACGGTCCCGGGCAGAACATGTATAAGGGGGTTTGTAGTGCAGAGTTCAGGGACGGCAATCAGAAAAGTCATGGTTACAAAACAACATACAAGAGCATCGCTGCAGATCATTGACTCTGCTTGTAAATTAGCCACTTTCAATGCAGGTTTAAGCTTATTAAAGGGGCAGTTCACCCCAAAACAAACTTAATTGTAGTGCTCTTGCTTGATTTTTTTGGTGTAAGTTGCCGAGTCTGGTTTCAACAGGTGGCCAACAATAGTTTAGGGCTGTCTACGTTCTAATATATCCGTCTTCTGTGCACAGGTGAACCCGAAGGACTTGGACTCCAAGTACGCCTACATCCAGGTGACCCACGTCACACCCTACCTAGACGACAAGGAGCTGGAGGACCGGAAGACCGACTTCGAGAAGAGCCACAACATCCGGCGCTTCGTGTTCGAGACGCCGTTCACGGTGTCGGGGAAGAAGCAGGGAGGGGTGGAGGAGCAGTGTAAACGGCGGACCGTTCTCACCAGTAGGTCGTGCGCTCGGTGATGAAAACGATTCGCCGCCGTCACCGCAGTTTAGACCCAAACTGGGCCTGTACAAAGCAGGAGGAAGAAATGTATCGTGGACTTGTGGAAGTCAGGAAGCACAAACAAGAACGTTTCCTGGTTGCTGTCTGTCACTGTTAATCACACCTGAAACATTGATCAGACACGATCACGGGATGTTTATTCATGTCCACTTGATCCCAAAGTTCATGTAGTTATCTTACCTTGGTAATAATCATGCTGACTGATAATGACTTGGCTGCAGGCAGGGGTGTGTTTAGGGCCTCAATATTTGGCCGTACTGAAGCCACAGTCCTTTTTGTAGTGGCAAATTGACATTATATGAATCTTGGGCTCATTTAGCAGCTGACTCGTTTGTGGTGGATGTTGCTAGGCGGAGTGAAATCGAACCCAGTTTTTCAGCTGTTTCGCACAATTCTCATGTCATTTGAAAGCATGATTTAAGTCCTCCCCGTCCTCTTTTCTCTCCCATCCAGCCACCCACTGCTTCCCTTACGTGAAGAAGCGCATAGCCGTCATGTACCAGCACCAGACCGACCTGAGCCCCATCGAGGTGGCCATAGACGAGATGAGCGCCAAGGTGTCCGAGCTGCGGCTGCTGTGCTCGGCCACCGAGGTGGACATGATCCGCCTGCAGCTCAAACTGCAGGGCAGCATCAGCGTTCAGGTACTGGGCGACGAGGTCGTGCTGCTGGTTAAAAAAAGGCCGTAAATCATTTCGCGCCTCCAGCGTCGCGTCTGATCTCTCACCCGTGTCGTTCTCCAGGTCAACGCCGGCCCTCTCGCTTACGCCAGAGCCTTCCTGGACGACAGCAGTGCCAAGAAATATCCTGACAACAAGGTCAAACAGCTCAAAGAGGTGTTCAGGTACTCATCAATGATGGAAACGTTTGCATGCGTACAACTACGACTTCAGCAGACAGAGGGAAGAGAGGTTATTTCCTTGGCTTTGGTCGAAGTCTATAGAAATACGTCCTACCGTGTTACTCTCTCACACTCTGTCCTCTGCACGTCGCTTTGAAGTGGCACTAAAAAAACCCTGTCGCATCCCCTCCTCAGGCAATTCGTGGACGCCTGCGGTCAGGGGCTGGGAGTGAACGAGCGGCTGATCAAAGAGGACCAGCAGGAGTACCACGACGAGATGAAGGCCAGCTACAGGGACCTGGCCAGGGAGCTGTCAAACATCATGCACGAACAGGTAGCGATGTGGGTTATACCATTCAGACTCCAGTTAGCTGTCGCTGCACGTAGACAGCTGTCAGTGAAACATTCTGTCAGCTGCAGAAAGTGTGCAAAGTTGCCTGAATTGTGATTTTACTGTCAAGGTAGTGCTCTCTATAAAAAAAAAACAAAAGACAGGTCTGAAGAGAATTTATAGAATTCTTTATTTTTTTCGTTGTCCACTGCTGCGCTCCTCTGCTCATTCACTAACCATGTCTCCTGTCTCCTCTCTCTTTGTGCTGGCCTGAGCAGATTGGATGGTAAACAGTGCTTTTGTCATTCGAGGAAGTTACCACAGAAACACTAAGGGACTGTATGAAAACTAATGAGAACGGGGAGTCGAGCTCACACATCGGTTTGATTTAAGACAAAAGCGGAAAAAAAAAAACTTCCACCAAAACCCCCTCAGATAATTTTCCCACAGTCCCTAAACACAAATGAACGTGCCCGAGTGAGTGTGTGCGTCGCTTTTGAACACCCTTCCTAATCTTAATAATTGACCTTCTAGATAAACCCAGTGGAGGACGGCACGAGGAGCACGCTGTCCGACTCCATGGGCATCTTCAACGCCATCAGTGGCACACCGACTAGTGCCAACCCGCACGGCTCCACCACCGTACTCTGATGTGGATGTTTTTTTTTTTCACGACGTCCTCACCACCGACGACGAATTTCAACTGCCTGCCAGTCGAGAGGAAAACCACAGAGTACCCGAACACAACCTGAAGCCATCATCCATCGGTTTTTACTTTACACGTCACGAGCTGGAAAATGTTTCCTATGGAGACTCCGGTCGATACTTTTTTTTGACTTTCAAAATGTCAGATTTGGGTCATTTATCCTTTTTGTATAGTTTATTTTCTGTCATGTTAGATGGGTTTTACGCATGTGGTCGGACACAGCAGGTGTGTATCCAATACTGTGACTGACAACACAATGTTATCTTAATCATCCTGGTGTCTTAAGCTCCACCCGAGGGATGTTGTAACAAATGAGGAACGTCGGCAGTTGAATTTGACCCGAGTCTCAACCTTATCTCTCTTTTCTTTTTTTTTTTTTTAACTGTAGGGCTCCCGTCTATGTACAGTGTTTGTAAGAGAGTGTCCAAGGATGTTTTTAATGGGAATAAATAAATGCCACTGCTGCAGCCGTACATGCATTCTTCAGCTGGTGCACAGTATTTTTTACATTTCCCCCCTTTTTCTATTCTTTTCCATCAAGGCCCTGCTACAGCGGAGGCATCAGAGTTTATCTTTTAAGAATTATTTGCTCTATTTTAGGCCAATGGACGTGTATAGAAAACTGTCTAAAGCCAAGTGAAACCACAATGTTTAAACCTATTTTCTGTAAAGAAAAAAAATGGTGTGCAATATTTTCTATCGTTACCGACACTCTTGCCAAAGACATTAGAAAAGGACCGTGCAATGCAAGACAAGGGTGTGACTGTTTGTAATCTACCCTCTTTGTTTCTCTCTCTGTCATGTAGATGCCTTTTATTATCTGTGAGGTAAAAAAATCAAGGAAACACGTTTTTACGTAATGACTGCTCATGTAAATATGTTGACATATAGATAATAAAAATCTGTCATAATACCTTCGTCTGTGCCTCGCTTTTGTATGTTCTGGTGTTATCATTCAAGCAGAAGAAGACGGAAGTGTTGCGATAACACTCGCCTTTATCTGCAGATCAAATTTCATCACAGTCAACAGCTATTGATGAAATGATTTCCTAAGAGTTACTTCTGTAACCGAGGTTAGTCATGACTGAGCAGCACAACAGTGTAACTCAGTGTCATCTGATCACAAAGTCCTCTTTTAGCTCGCTAATGTGGTTTAAAGGTGTGACGTGTAACAACTGGCCACCTGAACAATTGCTGACTGTAGCTGCCCTTAGCCAGTTAGCTCAGTTAGACATGCAGCTAGAAGTCAGACTGGGTGCTCGGAGCGAGACAGCAGAGGCCAAGGCTAGGCTGTATCTGCAACACAATACATAGTCATCTTTAACATAACTTCAAACAGTTATTTCACCACCTTCTGGTGATGTTAATTTGACATTTTTTTAAATATTACATATTGCACCTTTAATGTTTCACTGTATTCACTTATGCTATTAGCTTTTCTTTTGTATTTTCTTTTATTTTAAAGTCTTTGGACGTCCAACACTTTGTAAGGCTTTACTTAGGTAGCCAACTGCGGTGCTTTGAGCTAAATGCTAATGCTAGCACCATTATTTCCTACAACGACAACATTGGCATGTTGACGTTTATCAGGTATGCTAATGTTCACCAGCTTGGTTTAGTGTGCTAACATTTGCCAACATTAAAGGTGCAATATGTCAGAATTTTTGTTTAAAACCAAAATGTGAAGAAATAACAGTTTTGTTGTTGTGTTAAAGGCTGGACTGCTAGCTATGACTACTTGAGCTAACTAGCTATTGGCAGCTACAGTCTGCAGCAGTTAGTGGCAACTTGTTTCTAACATATTGCACAAAGTGCACCTAACTCACATTTTTGTGTGTGTGTGTGTCTGCTTTGAAAGTCAGTCACGTGAAGGAATGCAAAGGCGCTTCATTGTGTGAGTTTTACTGAGCGCCCTCTCTTGTTTCAGATATAATTCAAAGCAGTCTCTTATCTGTGAAGAGGAAGCCACAGACTTCCAACTGTCAGTCAAGCTTTAACACTGAGAGGGAAACACTTTTGTGGGGCGACTCATGATGTACGGCCGGGCTGCATGTCGCCATGGGTAAGTCGAAAAGCGGACTGTTTAAAATTGGTTATTGACTGTTTGAATTGGTAGATTTGTGCCTCAGTTAACCATGACACTGTATTAATATGATGCATTGATGAAGAACAAGTTTGAGACAAGCAGATGTTTGCAACAACACAGGTGTTCATCAGTGTGGAGGCCTAAAAACTGACAACGAGGAGCAAAAGGTTGTCAGAAAAGTCAAAAACACAACTGAATACATTGATAAATATTACTGATTGTTAAAATAGAGTTTAAAAAGAGGCATTAATGGTGCAATATGTAAGAATTTTAGTTTAAACATCAACTGATTAAAGAGAGAATGTGATGAAATAAAAGTTTTGTCATTTTGTCAAAAATGTCCATATATTGTGTTGCTGAGATAACAATATTGAAGTTAGCATGCTAACCAGCTAGCCCTGTCCTTTCTCATAATACCACTCTGAGCTCCCAGTCCTGACTACTAGCAGCACAGCTAACTGAGCTAACGAGCTAACAGCAAGTTAGAGCAATTCTCTTCCCAGACTTTATGACTTGTCTCCACTTATACCCACTGTTAGCTGGGGTTAGCTAGCATTTACCATTAATTGGCTACTCTTAAACAAACTCATATTATCTTTCAACATTGCAATTTAATTTATTCCCTGTTTTTTCAAACCCGTATTCCTGTCTTCCTCACACTTTGAGGGCTCGACAGACAAAACTGGGAGCCAAATAATCAGAGCAGCAGCTTTTTAAATTAGCTATGGCCACCTAGCTTTAGCCTGCTAGTGCAAATAAATATTCACCCATATACTTTGGACTGTAAACAGCTACTAAACCATTTAAGATAGCAAGCTAGCCCTAGCCATAATTACTTAAAACAGTATAATTTATAACTTGTCTGATAACCTTTTACTAGTTATATGTTTTTAATTTACAGTGCACCACAACATCAGTAGTAAAGCTTTACAATGTGCAGTTTTAAGAGCAAATTCTGGGTGTAGCATGTTTATAGTTGATGGCTGATAATGTGTCATATTTAGATACAGTTATCTGCTTGGGCCATTGCATTATCTGTTAAAAATAACTCTATTGTGCATGTCCGTGTGTGTGCATGTGTCAGTGATTAAAAGCAAGCATGTTGGTGAGCAGAGCGGCGCATACATTGACGAGAGACTCGGGTGAAATCAGGATGCTGACTCACATGAAATCCCCCACTGAGCTCTGTGTCATTTAAATGACCAGCTAATCCCACCTCCGATCACCGGCAGAGCACCCCCTACCCTCACCCTCACACCCCGACAAACACCACCGACGGTGTCATTGTTTCAGAGATCTGGGCTGCTAAACATCATGCGTCTGGCGTGAGTCCTGCTGGTGTTTCGTGTTGTGCGTCTGTGTGTCTGCCGATGAAATACGCAAAAAATTGTGTCTGCTGTGAGCTGGATCTCTTTGTATGTTTGTGTTTTAGTCGCTGCTGCTATGAAAATGGCCCCTAGTTTGTGCCTCTTGTGTATTAATGTACCACCACAGTCCAGAGCTGTTTTTGAAAAAAAAAAACTCAGATGGTGGTTTAACAAAAGTTATTGCTGTTCTGGATGAATTTAAAGACTTCTCAGAGACTCTAACCGCCTGGGTAAAAACCCAATTTTTAGCCTAAAACGACATAACACACCATATTCACATGGTGGCCATTTTCCCTGGAGGTAATCGTTAGTTAATCTCACCTTGAAATCTGGACCACGAGATCATTCATTTCTAATTCCGGCTTTTGATAAGGCAGTGTGAGGCAATTTCTGCATTTACATCAATGAGTAATTCAGCCTTCACACTGCGCTTTCAACGGGAAATGGATTTACTTGCTTTCACCTGTAGTCCTTTCGTACAACGCCACTGCAACTATCTTTTCTACGTGTTTGGCAAAGTTTCACAATTCCTTTTACTCAACCTGCCGTATAAAAACCACATGTACACGTGTCAGGCTAAACACTTTATCTGCTAATAAACAAACCAGTCTATTAGTTTGTGCTCCAGAATGAAAAGAGGGTTTAAAGGTCTTAAAGGTGTGCACTGTATAGGATGCACTTTGCTTATACACACATTATTTTGCCATACGTGTATATAATGCATCCAGACAGTAATGCTAATATTTGAACTGTCAGGACATTTTGGAAAGCAATAAGAATGTTATTACCTTTATCAGCGCACCTGATCAGTCCTCTTTATCTGGACGGCAAGACCCTCTCATTGCACCTGAGTCATAAAGTAATTACTGACACACACACACACACACACACTTACGGTGACGAGAATGTGCTTGGGAGGAGAGAATTATGGTGACTTGCACTTTGGGAGGTGCTGGACATGATGTTTGCAGCATCAGTGGGAGTTTCAGGGGGTGTCCATGGGAAGTTACATAAGAAGGTGGCCGGGTCCTCGGCTCGGTCTACATGCCGCGGATCTAGACAGGTGTCACAAGTCTCTTTGTGTCTTTTTTTTTGGTTGCTGGAGGATTTTTGCGGAGAAGGGACCCGAAGTCGACACACACAGCAGCCATGGCAGGTGAGTCCCAGTCTGGAGTGGGAGCCTCAGAGGAATATTCTCAGAGCTTCTGATGTTTATCTGCATATTTCTTTTTTTTTTTTTTTCATGTTTTCCTTTAAGAAAAAAAAATATAAAGTGAACATAATGTCTGACTTATGATGCTCATCTCTGCAGACAAAGGCGAGAAGACGCACAAGGGAAAAAGTGTAAGTCCTTATTATTATTATTATTATTATTATTTTTTCCTTGTTATTGATCTTAGAAAGATGCAGATATTTAATGTTTAATTCTCTGATACCCAACAGGACAGAAACATTACATTAGAAATCCAGTTCCAGGCACTCAAGTAGAGGATTGTAATTAATATGGGCTTGAACACCCAATAAGTGCAGACAAACGCTTCCCCTTCCCGCTGTGGTGCCGCTATTTAATATCTTTTCCTCTCTTCCAACAGGCGACCATCCTCGGATACCCAATCAGCATCTTCTTCATTGTGGTCAATGAGTTCTGCGAGCGTTTCTCCTACTATGGCATGCGAGGTGAGTTGGTTTGCTCTCAGTCTGATGCAGCTAACACAGTTTGATTTGTGGCATTAGGCCGCTTTATTCATACTTAAAGAACTTTTATTTCCTCATCTGCACTCAGTGGTAGAAACTGTACTTGTGTACGATTTAGAGGTGCCCGCGTGCTTGAGTATCTCCATTTAATAAGACTTTGTACTTCTTTACTACAGTTGTTTGGTGGTTACTTTTGCAAATTAAGAGTTTTGCACCCAAAATATATGATCATCGTGTTGAAAAGTACCAATACAATAACGTAAAAATACTGTATTATGAGTAAAAGTCCTGCTGTCATGCTCCCATCCTCCCGGTTGGGCCCCTCCAAAGGGTCACAAGATAAATCTGAGGGGTCGTGACTTGATTCAAGAGGTGGAAGAAGAGAAGTTTACATTCATTTTCTGAAATTTTTTCAAATCTTTGCTTTTTTTGTATACGACATTTTGGATAACTTGAGCCTCATTGGACCTCACATTTTGGGGGAATTAAACCATGTGAGATGTTGCAGTAAAGGTATTTATTAGGGTAAAGGAGCAAATGTGCTCTGTTACTTTTGCATTAGTGATAAAATATGATGCATCGTTTGCAGACCAAACTAACCAACAGTACTCAAAAATGTCTTTCTCCTTCTTCCTTTCTATATAATACCTCTGCACTTGTACATCTGTAAGACATTTAATGCATCACTTTCACTTGTAATGGAGTGTTTTTCTTTTCACTTTCTCCCATTTCCTCCGTCATCCGCCTTCCCCGCCTGCAGCCGTGCTGGTGCTGTACTTCAAGTACTTCCTGCAGTGGGACGATGACTTCGCCACCACTATCTACCACACCTTTGTGGCTCTGTGCTACCTCACACCCATCTTGGGTGCCATCGTGGCCGATTCATGGCTCGGCAAGTTCAAGTGAGTTTCAAATCCTGAAAACGCAAAATCCAATAAACTGTAATCTGCTTTCTATACCTTTTAATAGTAGATATATGTTTGTCTGCAGGGTTCAGGTCAAAGTATATCACAGAATCAGCTGTTAACTTTCATCCTTGGATTTTTGACCCTTGTCTATCTTATCTCTATCTGAACCTCACACACACCCGTTTAACTCTTCGCTCCATCCTCCTCCTCCTCCTCCTCCTCCTCCTCCTCTGCACAGGACGATCATTTACCTGTCCATCGTTTACACGCTGGGACAGATCGTCATGGCAATAAGCGCCATCCACGACTTAACGGATCGCAACAAGGACGGCGCCCCCGATGACATGACCCTCCACATGTGAGTTGAACGCGCGCTCGGGCTCGGCCGCGTGGCGGAAAAAAACGCAACAGGGGAGCGAGCGCAGATATGCTGACATGAGTGCCTGTGCCGTGTTGTGCCCACAGAGCTCTGTCCATGGTGGGGCTGCTGCTGATTGCCCTGGGAACAGGAGGCATCAAGCCCTGCGTGGCCGCCTTTGGTGGAGACCAGTTTGAAGACCATCAGGTCAGATGTCGCTCGAGCACACACGCAGAAGCGCTAACCTCATCGGGTGAACCGTAACCCGCACAAACGTACACATGGACGTTGGCCCCATGCACACACCGCCTGCACACAGCAATTAAAAAGATGATTCACTCAGTTATTCTTCGTGTCAGCACTTCTTGTATCTTCTGCTTCGTTCCAGCCTGTTGTTGATTAACTAATAATCACAGGTACACCTGTCCGTTCAAGACCAGGGACAAAGGTTACCCATATTATTAATGACTCACGTGAAATGAGAGTTTGGGTAAATGCGTTCATTGTAATCGATGATGTACAGCGCTATTTTTTTGCTTTCTGCGCCCGTCCAGGAGAAGCAGAGAAGCACCTTCTTCTCCATCTTCTACCTGTCCATCAATGCCGGCAGCCTGCTGTCCACCATCATCACCCCCATCCTGAGAGGTACGCAGAAGTTGATCACAAAGCTCAAACGATGTGAGAGAAATCACACATGGAAGTTAAAAAAAAAAACGTGCGTGTGTTTTCTGTGGTTTCCAGGTCAGGAGTGCGGCATTCACAAAAAGATGGAGTGCTACCCTCTGGCCTTTGGTGTCCCCGCTGCTCTCATGGTGGTAGCACTGCGTGAGAACACTTTCTTCTCTTTCTTTTTGTTTCTGAAAATTGTCCTTTAATGAAAGCACTAAATCACCCAAATGCCCCTTTAACAAATGCATCTATGATCCTTTATTTTCTGACCATCTCTGCAGTCGTGTTCATCGTCGGAAGTGGTATGTACATTAAGACTCCCCCTCAAGGCAACATTATCGTGAAGGTCTGCAGTTGCATCTGGGTAAGTGGAACACATCCTGATTCAGTTGCCGTTTCGTTCACAAAACACGTTCCGGTTCGAGGGGAAAACTCAACGTGGAAATGTTTTCTCGCCGCTGTCCGTAGTTTGCCGTCACCAACCGCATCAGACACCGCAGTTCTCATTATCCAAAGAGAGAGCACTGGATGGACTGGGCCGACGAGAAATATGACGTGAGTGCGGTACAAATGCACGTGCGAATACAAACAGCACAATCAAAGAGATGTAAAAAAAAAAATCATAATCACTGTCCCTGTTTGGCTCCAGAAACTCCTGATTGCGCAGGTGAAGATGGTGCTGAAGGTGCTGTTCCTCTACATCCCCCTGCCCATGTTCTGGGCTCTCTTTGACCAGCAGGTAACCACCAATCCTCTCTCCTTCACACTTTTTATTAGAGGAAAAAAGATAGTGGCAGATTTAAAAGACTGTCTCCTCCACAGGGCTCAAGATGGACCCTCCAGGCTACGACCATGAACGGCAACTTTGTAAGTGATTTACTTTCAGCATTTTTTGCGAAAACGTCTGTTTAGAAATGACTGTTTAACAAATGAGATTCTGTTTCTCTTCTTCGACAGGGATTCATGACGATCCAGCCCGATCAGATGCAGGTGAGACATTTGTGCCGATTAGCTTACGCACTTTGTTGTGGTGTTCCTCGACGCTGTTGACGTGGCTTTAAAGAGCGCCTCGCCTTCTTCCCCACCAGACTGTCAACCCAATCCTGATCCTCATTTTGGTGCCAATCATGGACAGTGTGATCTACCCACTGATTGCCAAGTGCAAACTAAACTTCAGGTGAGTCTGTTTTTTAAGTCTTGTTCCTGTGATGGATGCACGGTGTCCCGTTTTCAGCACAAACTCAGCTATAAATCGTTTTTTCAAGAGTGTATTTATTGATTTCCAAGAGTCAAACAATTAAGAATGACAAAAAATATATAAAAAATGAAGACACAACATTAACTGCTATCACTGCAGTTAGCTAGTTAGCTCAGTTAGCAGTGCAGCTAGCGGTGAACATGCTAACTTAGTAGATAATCTCTGCAAGACAATGAACAGAGGCTAAGATAAAGTGTTACCATTTTGGCTTCCTGAGACTATTGTTCCATGTGTCCGAGTCGGGCGTAGAGATATGAGGATAAACTGAAATGATGTACGAACACGTGTCTTCTGCAGTCCGTTGAAGAGGATGACTGTGGGCATGCTCCTCGCTGCTCTCGCCTTCATCGCTGCCGCCTTGGTCCAGATAGAAATTGACGTAAGCGCGACGCATAAAAAAAAAACGTGCACCCAGCAACTGCCATGTACACGAGATCTTACGAGGCGCAACTGCCGTTTGTCTTGCAGAAAACACTGCCCACGTTCCCATCAAGCGGCGAAGTCCAAGCGAAGTTCATCAACATGGTTGACAGAAGGCTGGACATCAAAGCTGGAACCACCGACGTTCCCCTGGAGCCTTACATGGTACTTCAGTCAACATAGGACATAGTACACAGACACCATCGATTCAAAGTTGCTCAGTCACTGTACACTAAAGGGTGGAGGACGTGTTGATATTGACTCATCTCTCTGCTACAGGGCAGCTCCAACTACCTGACCTTCAATGACACCTTCCACCTGCAGCTGGGGCCTAACGCCAGTTACAGTGCCAGTTTAACTAAAGGCAATCGGAGTACCCTGGTTGTCATTGAGGACGGGGAACTACCCAGGTATATAAAGGTGAGTACGAGAGCCAGATAGTGAGAAAATCTGGTTTAAAATGGACTTTGATTATGTTTCAACTGCACGTTTCCTTAACATATCAAGATGTGGAGGTTCTAACATATCTTTTTGTCTTCAGTTCGCGGACATCAAGTCAAAGCCGGAGCAAGGTGCCAATGCCATCAGGCAAGTTTAAAATTGTTACGGGGCTCATTTTTTAGTTTAAAGTTTAAAATAACCATTACATTTAGGCCACTGTGATTTTAAGGGTGCAACATATAAGAACTTTTACTCAATATCACCAGAATGTGAAGAAATAACTGTTTGAATTTCTGTCAAAGACATCTATGTATTGTTGAAAAGATATCTACGGAAGTGCTGGCTGCACGGCTAACTCAGCTAACTTGCTAATGGCAACTACATTTAGCAGCCGATAGCAGTAACTCTGGTGATATGCTGCCCCCAGGTGGCCAATTCCTACATATTGCACCTTTAAGACTGTCGTTTCCGCACATATTTCTGAGCTGAATTCTCATCCTAATGATTAACAACAAGCTGTTTTTTATTTTTACTCAGGTTCTTTCGTGAACTCAGATCAATCCTGTTTCAAATGTTGAACTCTGAACTCACTGCAAGACTGACTTTCGTGCGCTGAATTCTTCTCCCCCAGATTTATGAACGGTTTTAGCTCCGCTTTGAACATAACGCTGGGCGAGGTGCTGTTTGGGGTCACCGTCATGAACAACATGTCAGCTTATGGCGATGTTAAACAGGGAAAGTAAGACTGATATTTGTTTACACGTCACATTCAGTAGCGTTGTGAGAAATGTCCTTGTTCTGACCGGCGTTTCTTCTCGTCACATCAGTGCAAACTTCTCGCTCAAAGGTGCCGGACCAGGACAAGACTGTTTCTTCGAGCAGAAATTTGTCTTCGGCAGCTCTTACACCATGATCATCAAGCCGAATTTCACTTTTGGACCAGATGTAATTGATAAACACATTTCGAGTCACGACTAGCTGGAACGTAGCCAGTTTTTGATTGAGGTAACACATCTGTGTACCCGTCTCTGTCCTGCAGTGCCAGAGCAGTATCCAACCAGTGATGGACATGAGCCCCAACAGCTTCCACATGGCCTGGCAGATTCCTCAGTATTTCCTCATGACTGCAGGAGAGGTGGTCTTCTCCGTCACCGGCCTCGAGTTCTCCTACTCACAGGTACGAGGGTGCTTTCCTCACGAAAAAAAGCAGCTTGGAAACAACTGAAAAAACACGTAATAATTAAAGTCCTGCGTGTATCTACTTCTGCCCTCAAGGCACCCAGCAACATGAAGTCTGTGCTGCAGGCCGGCTGGCTGCTAACCGTCGCTGTAGGAAACATCATAGTGCTCATCATCTCTGAGGCTGCAACGCTCGATGATCAGGTGGGTGGATGTTATTTAACCATTACTTGAGACACACTGTCCTCAAGGTTCATTCAGCGTGATAAAATGTCCAGGTTAATATGTGAAACTCGATGAATTTAATTTCTGAGAGCTAAACTGAAATGCAAGTGCAAGATGAAAACTTTTTTTTTTTTTTCCTCCGTCCACTAGTGGGCAGAGTACATCCTCTTCGCCTCTCTGCTGGTGCTGGTGTGCGTCATCTTCTCCGTCATGGCCTATTTCTACACCTACATGGACCCGGCCAAGATAGAAGCCCAGTTTGCCGCGGGGGAGCCCGAAGAGTTGGAGCCTGACGAGAAAGACAGAAAGAAGAGTTTGGAGATGACCAAGAACGACGCCGTTGAGAACCACAAAGAGGACAGAAGGAGCTCTAAAGGATCCAGCTCAGACGAGGAGGAGGTACAAACCAAGATCTAAAGCGAACCGTTCTCTGCTGCCTTTCCCTCCCTCGTGTACGAATGCCGCTTGGTTCCGTGCGTCGTTTCTCGGAGCGCCTGTGCCATTAAGTTTTTTTGTTGGGTCATTTTGTCAACGCAGTCCTGTGCACTGCTCGGCATGTGGTGGCTTGAATGAATGGATGACCTGAGTGAAATAATGCCGAAGGTGGACCAACACAGAAATAGGGCTTAGACGGTTAAGCTCTCGGTGGACAGTGTTGGCAGGGATAATTCAAACACTATTTTGGCTCAAACTTTTAGAAGAGAATATAAATATTTTTATTAGTTGGTAATTGGTGCTTTAGCTGTTGTAAATTTGTTTCCAAGATGATTTATTTTGCACTGTGTAGCATCATCTTCATGTGATTTTTGTGTAGTCAGCTTTTGTAATGTACCAGAGTCCACAAACAAGGGAACCATTCCAACATTCGTATTTATTTCCAAGCACAGTGTTGTATGTATTGTAATATAATGTCACTGTTTTATATATATA
>OMLP01008518.1:1620-14159 GCA_900302685.1 Spondyliosoma cantharus | reverse complement strand
TGAGTACAACATTTAAACTTCGGGTTGTTTAGTCGTGTTGTAACGTCGCGCACGTCTATGCACGGGTCCGCTTTTTCTTTCATGTGTTTTGTTAATGTCTAAAAACGAAAAAAACATTTATAAAAGTAAAACTGTTCTGTTGTGATTATTTTAAATATCGTTACATGGTCTTTGCTTTGGTATCGCGGGTTTACTTCTTCTTCTTCGTCTTCTTCTACCGATGAGTTTCCGGCCAACTGTACGCTAACACGCTCGAGGCTGCCCTCTTCAGTTAACAACACGAAGTATAATGGCGGAATCAATATTTGTAATAATCGTGTTAATAGCTACTTATTTTGATGCAGTTTCACATCATTTAATTACCATCATTAGCGCTGTGAAGCAGACACGGGCACTGCTATGTATATATCACGTCATGTGCACCCTCACCTACAATTGCACAAACTTCAAGTTAGATATATTGAGTATAGAATCACATCCGGTTATACCCTTCAGTATAAAACGTTTCCAGCAGATATAGTTACGCCTTTTGTCCGCCAGAGGGCAATGAACACTCTCAATAGCACAGCGAGCGTTGTCAATACAACAGCTTTCAAACAAATCATAATGCAATTCAAGGTGATTTATAAGTGACTGAAAACAACATGGTATAAAGACAGATGCCCACCAACTGCAATAAAATGAAAAGTTAAAAAAAGACAAAGAATAATAGATAGATAGATAGATAGATATATATACTTTATTGATCCAAAGCTGGGAAATTAAGAACAATTGATTAATTGAAAACAAGCAATAAAAATAATAAACATATTTATATTATAGTATGCAAGTTTATTATACATTGAAGAGGTGAGGAGAGTATTGATGTTTAGTGCCGTTTGGTGTTAATTACCAGGGTTGTAAGTCTCTTCTGTTCAGAATCCTGGACAGTTCATTGGAATAAACAGATGAATAAAATGAGAAAATCCCAACAATACATTGTTCAGGGTTTGTGTACAGAAAAGGCAGGTTGTACACGCAAAAATGATGATCAAAACATTTTTAAAAGACACATTTTATAGTTCAATTAAAAACATTATTAATATGTCAAATACAATTTTAGCAATTAATACTAATATCTGTATTAACTGTCTTAAAATTAGTTGTTTTAATGACTTTAGGGGCCATGACAGCTTAATCGCGACTTTGCTGCCCTCTGGTGGCCACAGTGTGAAGTACATCTACAGCACACCAGCATCAAGCTAGAAACATTAAGTGTGGTACGGCTTCCGGTTACGATACAAAGTAAAATGGATACAGTAGATGTAGTTACACAGTGTGGCCACAGGGTGGCAGTGTGAACTGCTAAATTACAAACCACAGATATTATCAGTCCAGTGAAAAATATATAGAGATTTTCTCGTTTTTTCACTCAAAAAAAAGTTGCTTGGTTTCACTACTTAAAAAGTAACAAGGTCATCAAGCTGTGTTATTTTTGCATCTGCATAATTATTTTATTTCCTTTTTAAAAAAATGTGTCACATATTTATTTTTGTTCATCTAATTTTATATACTTTTTAATCTGCATCATCATGTAAAGTACATGTTTGTATATTTTAATGTTTCTATTAGTAAATATTCAAGATAAATAAAATTAAAAAAGTCAATTATATGCGGTTAATTTTTCAAAATTCATAGTTAAAATATCCATTTAAAAAATAATTTTAAAGCAGAGGTGCAGTGACGCGCTGCGGCCACCAGAGGGCGATGAACACTCGTGATTCTTCACTCACGATAACCGTCAAGTCAAACATAATAGCATGCATTCACTTCCGCTAGTGGATTTCAAAATAAAAGGGAATTATACAAACGGTCTAAACGAATAACCATTTTAAATGGGTATACAACATGGATACTTAGTTTGAAAACAAGAATAGGGGTAATACACAGGTACTAGATGTAACGAGGTTCAAATTGTGGTGTTGCTACGTGATTTTTAGCGTGATGAATCGAGCTAGCGACACTTCTCTCCTCGACACTTTTGTTTTGAAAGTACCGTGTCTACATGAGTCCAGCAGCTAACGGCGGCGCGCAGAAGCGTCATCATGGCAGCGGAGAGCGAGTGAGTTTGTTCACAAGCTTTTATAAATGTAGCCCCGAAAACCTCAAACACGTTTCATGACAGCCAGATTATTTGGTGAACCTCTTCTTCATGCTGTCATCGTCTCGGTGTTCGGGGTCAAATCTGATGAAATGTAGCAGCTAACGTTGATTAGCCGCACAGGCAGTGAGCTAACATGCTAACGTTAGCCTGGTTTGTGTGGACGTTAACCGGTTAGATAATAACACATTAAAGCAGATGTTTGTGTTCTAAATCGTGTTTTTGTCCGCAGTGTGCTGTCTGAAATCGAGGTGCTGCAGTCGATCTATCTGGATGAGCTGCTGGTGAACAGGACGGAGGACGGGTGAGGACAGTTAGCTCAAAGTGTCATGACATCACTTTGCTTCATTAGCTTTGACTCAGAGTTCTGATTATTCAGTGTTCAACTGCAGGATCGATGTGAGGACTCACAGCTGGCAGAGGTCTGTGATAAAGACATTAAACAGTGTTTGGACCTTTAAAGATGCTCCAGATTTTGTCAGATTATCTAACCTGACAGTTTCATGACACCCCTCAAACAAACCACATCAGTGAGCTCGAGTGTTAGACTTAAATACAATCATGAGCTAGTAATACTTTATATTTTGTGCTAATGTGTAAAACTCTACTGCAATTAAGAAGGAAATATTGCACTTTATAATCCACTGCATTCAGTTCATGTGCAGATTAACACTACAAAATATAATCAATACATAAATTAGGCTGTATTATTATTATTATTGCTTAAGATTGAGACTTTATTGATCAGGGGGATAATTCACAAGCGACCACACAGATCACACAACTCAAGATGAGTTGGAGATATTGGGAGATGGGTGCAAATATGGATGTGCAATAAAAAGTCAAATGAAATGTGTTGTCATTGTTTTTGGGGGCCAGAAATATTCACAAAACACAAAATAAGAATTCACATATATAAGGTAGTTCTGCTGTTACCAGCTACATTATGAAAGTGATGAACACACGAATGAATCAGTGATTTTCTGTGCTGTCGTCTTTTGCACATGAGCATATGGACGTTAAATCGACATGTTTTTAAATGGAGTTTGGCACAGAGTGTCTGCATGGAGCAGCTGTCAGGCTTTGCGATCCTGTTTTCTTGATATCTGATGACTCATGACTTTACCTGTCGTGTCCTCAGGGGCTGGGAGGTGAGCCTGGTCTTGTACCCGTCCACAGCCGAGGACTCCGTCTCCCAGTTTGTCCGACTCACCCTGACTTTGACCCTTGATCAGCAGGTAATCTTTCCGCTATCGCCTCCTGCAGAATCTCAGTCTGGCTGCAGGCTGAGACACATTCACTATTTAGTTTTGGTCTTTTTGTGCGTTTGTTCACAATGATAACACAGATTTCCGTCATCAGACTTGAACCTGAGTCATGTTTCACTCTCTGCTGTTCTGTCTGCTCTCAGTATCCATCGTCTTCTCCAGACATCTCCATTCATAACCCGCGAGGTCTCTCTGACGACAAGCTCAGCAGGTAACCAACTGAAGCTGTGGCCTGATGGGTCTCACTTACTATCTCTACTTTCATTTGTTTACTAATTGTCTAATCTTCTAATCTTGTGTTTCTGTTAGTGTCCTGAAGTGTCTTCAGCTGGAGGCTCAGTCCTGTCTGGGCTCACCTGTGTTGTACCAGCTCATCGAGGTCACTATATGCAGTGTTTTCTCTCAGTATGATATTGAAGAGTCGGTGATCTCTGATATCCATTATCTATTGAAATAATACATTTAGGTCAAAGATTTCTAACTGTTCTTCTGTTTTTCCTCCTCCAGAAAGCTAAAGAAATCCTGACTGAGAGCAACATTCCCCACGGAAACTGTGTCATCTGCCTCTATGGCTTCAAGGTTCGTAGTTCAACATCAGTCCAAGTTATTTTTCTCCTCATATCGTCAGCTGACGTCAGACTGTCTGAAAGCTTAAGATCACTGTTGTTCTTTTATTCTTTTAATGGACTTTGGTTGTCAGACACAGAAAATAAACATCCATTTTTAAGATGTTGTTGTATCAGCGATCTTCACAGTTGTTCCGCTGCTTCTATGTTTCCTGTTTGTCTTCAGGAGGGAGAGACGTTCACTAAGACCAGCTGCTATCACTACTTCCACTGTCACTGCCTCGGCCGCTACGCCAGCCACTCTGAGAGCGAGCTCCGTCAGAGGGAGAAGGAGTTGGAGGAGGACAAGACCAGAGACAGGACCGACTATCAGGTCAGAAGAGTTCTGGTCAAAAAACTCGTTTGACGTCTTTATCAGCTGTTTAATTACTGGCTGGTCTCACAGGAGCTGACGGTGGTGTGTCCAGTGTGCAGAGAGCCTCTGACGTACGATGTTGATCAGCTTCTGTCCTCTCCTGCTCCCCAGCTGCCCGAGGTAAGACCCTCGCTTTACTTCACAAACACGAAGTTTCGATCTTTTTCATTGGAAAAATCTAGACAGTAAAAGGTTTGTGTGTCACTCAGCTGGACGGAGCAGCGATCGGTTCAAGCTTTCAGCAAAAGTGGTGTGAACTCCAGAAGCTTTTGGAAAGACAGCGGTCTAAAGGTGGAATCATTGACCCGGAGGTGGAATCAAATCGATTTCTCATCCACATCAACGAGGTACGAACGGATCACACGTGTAGGCAAGCTGCGAACCGTTCTGATGTCTGTGTGAGTGACTGAAGGTGTCACAGAGAATCTGTCCAGCTGAAGGTTATTTATCTTTCTGTCTTGTAACCTGACACAGATTCAGTCTGGAGTGTTCACATGCAACATACATGGCTCTGTGTATTAGTTAAACAATTATTTTGCCAAAATGGTGGAAAAATCAGAAACTATCTCCGTCATACTTAGAAATACCTGAGTAACTAAAATGTCCCAGGCTCCATCAGATAGCTATTGAACTCAGTGATTTGTAAGATTTGTTACAGGAAGAAATATATGAAATATTCTTAATCACATCTTAGACACGTTTAGAGAGAAGAATTTTAATTAAATCAAACTACACACATTTTCCTCCTGCTTTTTATCCATCTCAATAGTTTTGGTGTGACTTGCAGACGACTGCCTTCTTCCAAATATTATGGAATTCAGTGGCGCTCGGCTTGTAGTGTTCAAAATGCCAAAGATGTCTGAGGACAGCTGACACTCACGACCAGAAGATATCTGAGACCAAAGTTTTGAGCAGTAATATTGCTGCAAATAAGCTTCAGTGACTGCAGATCGTTGAAATAAAAGGCCCCTCTTTTATTCTATTGAAAGAGTTAAGAGGGTCTTTTCTCAGTTCTGTTTGAAATAAACAAATATCTTGACCAGCAGTAATTTACTGTGTGATCACAAAGTATTCTCTCTGATTTGCTGAGCTGCAGTTTGACATGAAGGCAAACTCAGTTATTTTGTGAAATCTGTTCTTTGTCAAACTCTGAATCAGATCGGAGGATGGATTTCCAGCACAGAGAGTCCTGAGACTGTCATTTTCTATATCATGTTGAACATTTACAGTGATGCGTGTCGCCTCCCACAGACTCCATCTGTTGCTGAAAATGGAAACCTGGATGTGGATGACTCCCCTGGTCCCCCGCTGCCCTCAGTCTCCAGTATTTCCTCCGATGAACCTGGTGTCAGAGCCGAGCGGTTTGCTCCTGGACCGACTCACTGCAGAGGCGGGCAGGGCCAGAGGCGTCAGAACCAGGTGAGGGGGCAGAGGAGAGGGGGTCGGTCCAGACCACAACACAGGAGAGCCGCCCCCATCACAGAGCACCTGGACAAACTGTCTCTGTCCTCAGACTGCACTGAGGGACCCATCAAAGCCAAAGCTCAGGGTAACCATGGCCATCAGATGCAAGTTAATGTATGTGAGTCTAAGACAGGCAGGGACGTCTGCGCAGAGCAACAAGACACCGCGGTGTCTCCAGACGAGCAGCCAGTGTGTCAGGCAGCCTCAGAAACTGAATGCCCAGAAGGTGCTCCAGACTCTGCAGGCGGTCGCGTCCACCGTGGAAGAAGAAGAGGTCCTTACCGACCTGTTCACCACACCGGGGCCCCTGGTCCTGCACACTGCCACTGGGACGGGCGAGGTTCAAGAAGCAGGGGAGGGTCCAATAACCTGTACAGCAGAGGAGGGGGGCCCCGAAGGGGTCATGGCAGGGGCTTCCAACACAAGGTGGTAGAGAGGGAGAGGGGAAGAGAGGAGGTGCTATGACAAAGGGCGACAGGAGGGCCAATGAACAAATGTATGTGTGCCTCCATCATCGGATTGCATAGATTAAAGCCCTGCACCAGGAACGACCTTCACTGTAGTATCCTTTACTCCTCTACATCGCCGTGCTCCTGGTCTCTGGTATGCACTTTCATGCACACTAAAATCAGATACCGATGGTTGTTGCTTTGTGTTGTGGTGCAATATGACTTGAAAGAACTACAAATTAAAACTTCTTTGGATGTCAGTGTGTCTGTATTTCCTGTTAGTTTATAACAAGGTTCTGTTCAGTTTCGCTGACTGTTGCAGCTTTAATAGATCTCCTTTGAATCATGTGTTGAAGTTTGGAAATATGTTGACAGTGATGCAGACATTTTAGTTCACCAGACTGAAAACTGAGGCCAGAGCGGCCTGTGGGACAAAGTTTATTCCTTGAATCCACTCGATTTAACAAAGATGAAATGTTGTTTTCACTACATTACATTAACCTGACCTCTTTAATCACTTGTGACTTTGCAGATTAAAATGTGATAAAAACCTTTAATGAGATTACACAATAGATTGCATTGTTATACCCAATAGTAAGTAAAAACACTAAATCAGCTCCATCATGGAGATCTACGAAAATGTGAAACTGTGTTGTCTAATAACAGTCAGGTTGTACAATACAGGGACAAGAGGCTTCATTTTCCAAACCTCACAGCCTACGAGTTTGGGTCTGGTTCTGATCAGGATGATTTTGTCCTGAGTACTGTGTGGCTCAGACACTAAGATGGTGGTTTTCTATCAATATTGTAACTAAGTTTTTGGGCCCTTTGCAATTGGGCGGTTCTGAAGACGACACATTTATGTTCTGTGTGTAATTTGATGAATTACGTGTTGTTTGATACTGAATGTTTTATCTGAATCACAATACAAACAGTGTTGGAGAGGGATGTTGAATTAAAATCATAAACCTGTATAAATGCAGATGCAAATACTTTTCATTCTTTAATAATTCTGTTAATATTGTGCCTATGTGAGCTCATATTCCTAAATTTGTGTCAGTCGAGCACTAAAACTAATAATTCATTATCAACACGCTACTTTTTCTCATCTTAAACCCTAAAAGATGAAGCCAACATGAGAAGGAAGCATGATCTAGTACCGTTTATGTTGAAATCTAATCAAAATAGTGCAAAGGCTCATGGGAGTTGTAGTTTTTGAACGTTGCATCTTAGGAGAAAGAGAGGCGGAGCCAATGAGGGCGGAGCCTACGTCCCACCGGCGCCATCTTGGCAGTTTTTTGTTGGAGGACCAGCCCCTGTGAATTATCTGCGCAGGGTCGCAGAGGCGTGTTGTTGTTTTCAAAACGACCGAGGATATGACTGGCGGGAGCGATTTTCACAAAAGCTACAACAACAACAAGGACTCTGAGCCCAGGATGGACGTAGACATGGATTCTAGTCATATGGAGAGTGAGCGCGGTGATTTGGACAGTAGTATCCCGGCTGCGTGCTCCTCTAACGGCAGTGGCGGGGAAGAGGACGAGGCGGAGGCCGTTGGCCGTTTGAGAGAAGCCGGGGGCTCAAGTAGTCATCACACGCCGGACGGAGGTGGAGTATATTGCGGCGGCAGGGAACAGGAGGTGTCGGTCGAAATTGGAGAGACGTATTTATGTCAGCGAGCCGACAAGACATGGCGTGAGTGTTGATTCTGTTCTGCTTTTTCACCTCCACTTCAGTTAATGCTAGCAGTTAAATGGTAGTTGGTCGAGAGAAATTCACACCAAACTCAATCAAATATTATTAATGTTTTGTTATATTGAGTGTTTTGAGTCATGGCGGTAAGACGTAAGTCAATGGTTTTTGAATTACACATGCATATTGGGTCTTTCTAGAAAATTCGGCATAGGTGGTAAAACCATAACACTGCCAACAACAGGAGAACCAATTCTAAACATGTACATATCATCTGATGAAATACATAGTAAGTTGCATTGTGTTAATGCCGAATAGTATAATGGCTCAGTACACATCACACCACGTTTTCTCAGGCGGAATAACAATAAGTGTTTTTGCTAGAAAGACAAAGATGTATCCGAGTTGTAGAAGTTGAATGGAGTTTGGCGAGATGTCCCATTAAGATATAGCCTGCAGGTGTATGACATAAATACCTGTTTAACACCGCTTTGTTGGACAAAGCTCTCATTAACTGATGGACTTTGCTCTCTTTTCAGACACAGCAGAGGTTATTCAGTCCAGGCTGAATGAACAGGAGGGCAGAGAGGAGTTCTACGTTCACTATGTAGGATGTGAGTATATCACGAAATATTGACATGCTCATCAATGCAATGCACATAATCGAACCTTTACATTTGCATAATTGAAGTTGTCATTTCTTCTAAATTATCCCTGCTCCACTGTTATTTGGCTTCCTTTTTATCTGGGCCTAATTTGGCCACCTGCTCTCCATCTTCTGGTCTAGCGCTTTACTACATGATCTTCATCTGGTTTTCTTTGGCTTGCAGTCAACAGACGCCTTGATGAGTGGGTAGGAAAGGCCCGGCTGGCACTTACCAAGACGGTGAAGGATGCAGTGAGGAAGAGCACGGAGATCGGAGGTGTTGGTGATTTGGGTGAACAGCCTGAAAGGAAGATCACTCGAAACCAGAAGCGCAAGCATGATGAGATCAACCACGTACAGAAGGTAGAGGCCTTTTATGTTACCTACTGATTTCATTCTGTTTCTGGTGACACTATGTGTTAAGTGGTCAATATTTATCTAATGGACTTTTCCTTTGCAGACATATGCAGAGATGGACCCAACAACAGCTGCCCTGGAGAAAGAGCATGAGGCGGTAAGCTGGCTGTGTTCTCTAAATCATGTGGCTGAACTGGCTTTTGTATGAACAGTTTACGTTTTTGTGTTTTGCCATCGCTGTGAAGTTAAAACAATTTCCCTCATTCTGCTGCCTCCCTCAGATAACAAAAGTGAAATATGTGGATAAGATTCAGATAGGAAACTTTGAGATCGACGCCTGGTATTTCTCGCCGTTCCCTGAGGACTACGGCAAGCAACCCAAGCTGTGGATCTGCGAGTACTGCCTTAAATACATGAAGTACGAGAAGACCTTCAGACATCACTTGGTCAGTGCAGTTTTAACTTTGGTTTAGGATGAAGGGAGATTTGTGCCTGTCGTAGAATCTTTTTTTACTTTTGAAACATTGATTTTTTTTTGCAAACAAAGATTCTTTTGTCATCTTTGTTTGAATCTGAGAATAGAAGCACAAGTTTTCTTTTATATTTACTGAGTTTTGTTTAATGTCTGGCAGAATGTCTTTTCTCTCTGACTCACATGTAACATCGATACATTTTTTTCACCTGTGAAACCCGAGTCTTATAAATCTTGGTACCAAGATGAACAGTCGACAGTGATTAATGTTCATTTGACCTTTTGACTTTTGTCTCCTCAGTCTCACTGTCAGTGGAAGCAGCCTCCAGGCAAAGAAATCTACAGAAGAAGCAACATATCCGTGTATGAAGTGGATGGGAGGGACCACAAGGTGAGCACACCTGGGAATGTTAAAAACTATATATTCATCTGTGTCTGACATTGGTCTCCCAAAAAAGAAAGCAAATCAGTCGTCTCTGAAAAAGAGACTTTTTTGTGATGTTCACTGTTGTCAGTCATTGTTGGTCTCTGTTTGCAGATCTACTGTCAGAATCTTTGTCTACTAGCAAAACTATTTCTTGACCACAAGACACTTTATTTTGACGTGGAGCCTTTTATTTTCTACATCCTCACTGAAGTCAACAAACAAGGAGCGCACATCGTCGGCTACTTCTCCAAAGTAAGGATCGTTTCTGATGTTTTTTGAAAAGTGGACTTACATTTTTTTGTACACATGATGTTAGCTGTATCCTAATTGTAACCTGTGGAGTTTTCTCATAAAGACAGACACTTATGTTTATGTTGTTGCTTCATAAATTATGTGCCCTTCAGTCCTAATAACAGTTTTTAAACTGGCATTTTTTACACCCAGCCATTCATTTTCTGTTTACTTTCATTTTTGTCTCAGGCGTGCACATACGTGAGATAAAACGAACAAACTACATGGCTCATTAAAATATTACAATCGCGGTCTACATGTCTTTAGGGCATCTTGAATTCTGTTTGTGTTTTTTCATCACACATGCACAACATTTGCCAGCACGTCACAACTGATGCAGTAATATTAAATGTAGACATGCAGAAATATCTGAATCCAGCAGATCACACAGCAGGTGGAGAGAAACTAAAACTGGAACAAATAACAACTTTATGTTTTAACTTTGGTTTTGTTTTTCAGGAAAAAGAGTCTCCGGATGGGAATAATGTGGCGTGTATTCTCACATTGCCACCGTACCAACGCAGAGGCTACGGAAAGTTCCTCATAGCTTTCAGTAAGTAATGACTTTTCACTTTACGGTGAACTATTTCTTTAAGCAGGCATATGCCGATATTTCTGCACTCACCATGCTCTCGTGGTTAAATTAAAAAGTTTTTCACTCAAAACTGTTGGACTGCAGATCTGACTCACAGCTGCTCACCTCATAGAGCCGAACTCTAGTCCATAAAGCACACAGCACTCATGTCAAATACAGAACATCAGCTCACTTAAAGCACAATTTTTACACAAATGTATTTTAAATAGAACACTTACTTGACTGTGTAGTAGCATTTATTTTTGCTGCTGTGTGTGCAGGTTATGAGCTGTCCAAGCTGGAGAGTGCTGTCGGGTCTCCAGAGAAGCCTCTGTCTGACCTGGGGAAGCTGAGCTACAGAAGTTACTGGTCCTGGGTTCTTCTGGAGATCCTGAGGGACTTCAGGGGAACGCTGTCCATCAAAGATCTCAGGTAGACACACACACACTATCTGATAACAAGTGGCATCATCAGACACCCAGCCATCGTATCTTTTTAATCAAGATCCCCAAGCTCACACATGACCCTCCTCCCTCTTTTCACCTCCAGCCAGATGACCAGCATCACACAGAGTGACATCATCAGCACGCTGCAGTCGCTCAATATGGTGAAATACTGGAAAGGTCAGCATGTTATATGTGTGACACCCAAACTGGTGGAGGAGCACCTGAAGAGCGCCCAGTACAAGAAACCACCAATCACAGGTAAGTCTAGACATTTTAGATTTTACACAAACCTCCATTAATTACATTCTTTTTGTTCTTTTTTTTTAATGTCTCATTTAGAAGAATATATTTATATATAATTATTGTAGCACTGAGATCGAGTTACTGGCCTTTAAAAAACATTTCTGACATTCTACAACAACTACTGGATTATTTGGAAAACATAATATGTGGATATTAATTGATGAGCAGAATATTCCTCACTTGAAGCCCTGATCATAATGTTTTTCACAGATTTATGACACCCACACAGGAGCTTTTTGGGTCACTATTGTTAGCACAGGATGGATGTTTTTGTAGCAAAATGCTGCATCAACACAATATCAGCAGAATGAGAAGAACAGAAAAACCTCCCATTATTCAAACCTGAGTGTACACACTTTATTCCAAAGTGTTCTCACCCTCTCCACTGCAAGCTTTGTAGTCTCACCATTTAATTGGCTTTGTTAACAGGTGAAAGCAGATGCCAACAAACTGAATGCATGTCCCTTTTAAATAAGTCCAAAGGATTGTTTTAGTTTTAATTTTCAGTTTTATCTAGATTTTAGCAATGGCTACTTTGCAGCTGCTTTATTAAAAAAAGATGTAGTTCTACATAACAAGTGGGCGATGTCATCACTGGTAGAAATGACAATATCTTTGAATCATAATTAGGACTAGGAGGCTCCCAAGAACAAGTTTTCCATCAGTTGTTTGTTGAATACAGTCTGAATAATTTGCTGTGAACGCATCAAAAGCGGCACTGTTGCCGCAAAACACAGACTCGATGGTGTGAACTCAGGGTTCTCTCTCTTTTTTTTAAAAAATGGTTTAAATCTCAGACTTTTCAAGATGTTCCTGTAGCTCGACGGCTGGAAGCAACAATTTTTGTTTTACAAAATGTCAGAAGCCCAAGGTGACATCCTTAAATGTCTTGTTTTGTCTACAACTCAAAGATATCAATTTCACTGTCATAGAGGAGGAAAGAAACAGTATTCATGTTTAACAAGCTGGAAGCTGTGTTTTGATTAGTCTCCAAGCAACAAGGCAACATGATGGAGTCCTGAAATACTC
>OMLP01008500.1:2353-14203 GCA_900302685.1 Spondyliosoma cantharus | reverse complement strand
GTCCGGCGAGGGACAGCGGGTGGTCGGGGGCCACTGCTTGCCTGAATCGATATTGAATTGGGAAAAAATATATTGCAATGCATTGATGAATCAATATTTTTACCCACCTCTAGTAATTACCACCTACTTGCTATGAAATTTGTGAGTGAAGTGTTACCAGCTGTTCTCACAGCACCGCTGTTGACTGCTGTTATCCATATTATGAGCTGCGATCAAATTTCTTACTTGTTCAGCTGTCTGACCACAGAAAAGAGATGTTCAAAAACAAATACAACCCCAGATCACCTCCAGGTTATACTAGTTCCTTGCAAATGGGGCTTGGGTGACAACTGTAACATGTTTCACGAATGCGGTCCCCAGCTAGTATGTCCTCCAGAACACACAAAATAAATCTCTCACTTCACTTGAGAATTTGAAAACACTTTTGGTTATTTACTTCACACTTCTGGGCATTGCAGTGTAACAATATTTAAAATCCTCAAATAATATTTGGCTGATTGCAGATAATTATGAGCTCATGTCAAAGTCAAATATTTTTCCTGGATCCTGTAATTTTAAACAAAATTCTCCCTGTGCCAGCAGGACCACTGTGACAGCGTTGGATTTCAGGATCCCTCTCAGAGGAGTGAGGTGTGTAAAAATAGAAACTGTCATCATTGGTTACTGTGACTGTCCACCCTATAAAACAGACAGCTTCTAAGCTGCCAAGCCTCCTGCAAAGCCCAACCACCTCTTTTTATCACGAGAGGGAGTGCATTTTGAATAAATATCATACCTGCCACCGCTGATATTGATTTTCTATAGCTTTTGAAAAACTAAGAATCTTAACCGCTCTGTCTGTGTGGCTGTCAGCGCTGGTGCCTTGTGGAAAAAATCCATTACTCAGTCACCCTCGCTTTTTGTGAGATTGGAAATCAGGCTTGATGAGCTGGTGTCAGAGCTGTTTTTATACTTCACTCTGGACTGACTCGTGCAATCTAGCAATAACTGCAGCTCACTGAAGGCCCTCTATATAACTAAATCACAGATATAGTTTACTGTACATGCACTCGCACAAGATGGTTAGATGACTTGCTCTTGCATCCTAGTACTATCTTGGGAACAGTAATATGGCACAAAACATGGTGGTGTTATTTACCATAATACAATGAAAATGTATTTTAATAGCCTCCATCTGTCACGATGAGGACACAGCACTAAAGATACTTTACATCTTTTCCCCCAGGAGGGAAGAGAGGCAGGCGTTAGGAAAGACAGATGGAGAGCAAAGCAAGAGGAAAAAAAATAAACTGGACCAAACTGCTGGGAGTCAAAATACTGGAAACACAGTTGAAGACATAGCTATCATTAAAAACAACAGGCTCAAAATGAATATTGCTCAGCATTCATGAATCATCGGGTGCAGGTGATGCAAGCGCTGCATCAGCTCGTCAAACAGACAGAAGGAGAAAGCAAAGACAAGGTGATGTTGTTTTTGATGGCGAAAATGATTCAAGACATATTTTGCTCCTGTGGTAAAATGCAGCTAGGTTAGAGCCACATTCAACACGTTATTTACCTCTGAAATGTTCTTTGGCCGGCGTCCAAAATCAACAGGGATGTGAAAAGGAGAAAGAGCGGACCGGAATGCTAATATCCTCATTGTGTTTGAATAGTCAAAGAAATGTTGGCATAAAGTGACTTGATTCACTGCGAGACATAAAAAAGAAATGTTATCTTCTCAACAGAGGTCCCGTGGAGATAGTAGCAGAGAGTTATAGCAATATATATGAATTGAAGGTCACCCTTCAAAGGTCCAAACAGTCTGAGAAAATAAAACATTGCTGAACGGAGAGAAGTGCGGAGCATGTAAAACCGCCATGTTTATACATATAACAGTAAATAAGAGGTGGGAATAAGATTCTAAGCTCTGAGACACTGTATAAATATGTTTGGAGGAAATTGCCTATAAAACTCCTCAGCCGCACTTCACATATTATGATTTTACAGACTGATATGCAGACATGATAATGTCACAGCCAAAGGAAGGTGCAGAATAAGTAAGAGTTAAAGAGATACCACCGTTGTGGAGCACGACATTTATTTTTCCAAAGCTCAATACAACCAGATGGACAGGAGATAAATGTTGTGGCACATGATAACTATTCAATACAGGCATTGTGTCATGCCATTAAGCAGACCCCTCTCCAGGGGGACAAGTTAAATAATGTACAGTGATCAAATTTTCATTTATCTTCTGCATGATTAAAATGTTGTAAATAAAATATATCCGGGAGCACAGCTGAGAGCACTGTAAAAGACAGGTCAACATAAAGCTGTGAGATTGATGGGTCCGAGCCCTGAACGGGCACTGGGGGGAGTTCACTCATCAGATCTACAAGTTTGGTGAACTGGAAAACAATATTCTCTATGGAAATATAGATTTTTGTGGTTCACGTGAGAGTGACTTTGCCGGGGGAGACAGCCACATCTGACACCAAGGTGTGACCTAGACACTGTCTTTGAGGCTGTGCACTGGATGTTGACAGGCATCATCTCCCAGCGATGATGGGAGGCCGATAATAACATCCGAGGCAGCCCTGTGTGGGCCTTATCCTCGCATTCTCCGTATGCAAATCATTAGCTACAGCTTCCTTTGTTGAGCAAGGTTTGTACAGTGTGCTCCTCTTCCTTTATCATTCGTACTGCCAAGCCTGCGGAAATGAAAAGCAATGCAAATATGTCTGGCTTTTAGGAGTCTGCAGATAAAGCAGGGAGACCTTCAAACCGCAACGCTTCATCCGCTTCAGTTTAGCCTTGACCGAGGCATGCAAATTATACCTGAGACGTAGGGAGAGTGACGCCGCGAGCTGCACAGGCGCAAAGCTGGGGCTTGAGATAGGCAAATCTCTCCTGAGGCAGGGTTAATTGGCAGAAAATATCTATAGAAAGGTTTAAAAAAAAAAAAGGGAGGGGGGGGTTGTGAAGTCCCACCAGAAAAAGCACACGTATTTATGCCACATACAGTTTGACTTTTGACAGTGAAACGCTTGCAAAGCATTTTGGCCTCTCAGTTTGTCATTTTGCTTCAAGGCAAGTATGTGTTTCTACTGCTGACCCAGGTATAAGGCGCAGCGCTTTATCAGATCAGTATTACATTCTCAATTCTCTCCGGAGTTTTATGGATGCTTTCAGGAGCTTCCCGTGGTGATGTGTTCCTCGCTGTGCCGCTGGATGCTGGTTTGCGTATTGGGTGCTCCCAGGATAACACCCGAGAGCCAAAAACTTTTGGTAAATGAGAGTTTGCGGCAAAACTGAAAGGGGCACAAGTAAACAAAGCCTCGATTATACACATCCACAGAGGATGAGGAGGCATATTAATGGCAGATAATGCTTTTTTCCTGATGCCCATTATTTTTTGTATTATGCATATGGAACTGAATCATTGCATGACTGGAAAAGGCATTAATACATCTAAAAAGAATAATCACTTCTTGTCAGTATTTCTTAAGAATGTCTTCATGCACAGCCTCAGGTTGATTTAGATGAAGCTGCAGTGGGTTTGAAAGCCTCAGCTGGCTGTGATCTAAATGTTGCTTTTCACACCTGAACCTATTCGACTCGTCTCATTTAGCTCATCATTTATGGTTTCTTTTAGATTTGACCTTTCCTGGTCATTTCCTGTTGGCTCACTTCAGTGGATGTACAACCCCGCTCCACCCACCCTGTGCCCCTTTAGCTGACATTGTCAGCCCCGGAGGGGGCGCCTTCATGTGGCCAACTCCTCCATGTGGAGTTAGTGGGATGAGGCGGCTATTAATGTAACTTTCAGGTCAAAGAGCAACAGCACACATTGACCCGATGACTGGTCGTGAGGAAATGGCACACCGCTTCATTTCCTACTATGATGGATAGTGGATTTGTATTCCACGCGGATTTCTTTGACACATGTAGAAAGAGAGGGGGATAAAGAAGCGCAGTGAAGGGGAGAGACAGAGATAGAGACAAGGAGAGAGAGCAAGAGGAGGAGGGGAGGGAGGTATATGGTAGGGGTTCCCCAGTGTGTTTTCACCTGCAGTTTGAGCTCGCTCGTAACAATCCTGCCCGTCTCCCTGAAGTGTAGTGTGCCAGCAACGACGTAAGCCACTGGCACTCCAGCTAGGATGAAGGTGAAGAGGCATAAAGGATTTGACAAAACCAAGTCTCAATGGTGATCATTTAACTTTAAGAGGTTTTACTCAAATACTGCACTCATGGAAACTGCAGTTTGCCTGTAATGTATGGAAGTAAATATTGGGTCATTAATATTGTGAAATGATTATTTCACAGCCAGCAGTTGTTTATCATCTTTTGTGTGCATTTGAAAAAATTGCATGCACATATCTGCAAGAAAATTGCAAAGAAAGCTCTTACCGGATTCTGTTACTGCTTTGTACCTTAATGAAAAGGGTTAATCGATGTTCTTTTAGTGTGACATGCGATCAATACTTGGACTCATGCTCCTTTTGACTTCATGTGAGGAATGCTTTTGAGAAGGAAGCAAGAATATAATCAACTGGACTCTGTGTCCTATAATCTGCCGTATAGTGAAGTGGTGTATTGGAAAAAGAACCCCGCTGAGCACAAAATCAAATTTGATTCTTTAATCTATTCAGTCTCTGTATTTTACGACAGAGCATCAGGGACACGTTTAGGGAAAAAAAACGAGATATCGAGTCTGATCATTTCCGGGAATAAAGTCTTAATTTCGAGAACAAAAGTAATATTAAGAGAATGCAGTTAGAATTTAATGAGAAAACATTGGAATATTATGAGAATAGTCATATTTCATGAAAAAAAGGTGAGCTTTTATTACTCTGTCGCACCAAACAGATTAGAGCAGTCTTTCTTTGATGTGCCAAGTGGGGGGTGTTGAAGTTACAGGTTTCACCAATAAACAGCTGATCTTATTATTGGAGAAAATGAAACCAATTCCATGATGAATGAGTCAATAACTGTTATGCAGCTGGAGAACAGCATAGGGACCTTGTTTTCTCCAGACAGCTGAGACAACAGTTCAATCATGACCTCGGGAAGTGATTAAAGCTCAGTGGACTTTATGTAAATGAGGCAGCAGGTATCGACTTACAGTCCTATAGTCTGCTGTGCATTACCTTATGACTCTTCTGATATGGTAGAATCCCATTAAGTCAAACCATTTGACACGAGGGATGGGTATCGTAAGGATTTTATCTGTACTACTACTCCTTGATACTGCTTATCGGTTCAGTTCTTTATCAGTATTCTTATCAGATCTTTTCATTACGAAAGAAATGCTTTCTTTAAAAACACGTAATTCTTCAAAAGAAGAAATTCAAAACAGGAATACAATTGAATATTTTGAATAAAACTATACTGTTTGTAGAGCAGCGGCAACAGTAATATGCTGTGGTTTTTCTGGATAAAAAGCACTATAACAATGAGTTGTTTTATATTCAAGGGTCTATGACCTACATGTCGAAGTAAAGAAAAATCTCGAGTTGCTCATAATCTTGATGTTAGGCTACAGTCGCTGCTAGATTGTATCTGAATGTCAGGCTTTGTCATTGTCACAAGGAATTGTAAAAACTCGTGTTTGTAAAGCATCAATTTAGCTTATTTTCACTGTGTAATTGCTGTGGAGATATCCTTATTTAGTATAATTTAATTCAATATACACAAGATGTCCAGGAAGTACTTGGAATATAAACAGGACAAAATGAAATATAAAAGGTCCTGGAAGTAGTACAACAAAACACTCAGTCAGGATCAATAAGAATATTGATCTCCAGATCTTCATATTATATCATTTTATAATTGAGTTCATCTGTATCCTCACTGCTATAAAAATATAGAAAGCAGACTGACTGCCAGTATCTCAGTATTTGTGTTGTTGTTGTTTTTTTATTTTTCTCAATGATGGGCTTCTCCACCTAGTTTATTATTAAACCATGATTATATAAAAACACTTTAGTCTAAAAGTTAAAGTGCTTTTAGTTTATCCAAACCCCAGACCCCATTTACTTCTAGCAGCTTAGAGACCAGTCTTGCCCGTACCAATATGGCGGCGACGTTGACGTATCTTAGCAACGAGCCAAAGTGGTCAAAGCAAATATGATTTGTTGACCGCGGGTTTATAAGTCACAAACAGACACAATATTTTGTACGTTAGCCGCAAGATAGCGAGCAACAACTGGCACCAAGTGTGTGTTTGTGTTTTATCTGAGTAAAGTAACACTCACCGAAAACTCCTTTCTTTCCGTTAGCCTGATGTTCGTCCTGTCTGTACGTTCATGACGTAAAGTAACGTTAACGTTACATTTCTCCCGCATTCAGCAGTCAAATAAGAGAGTTTCAGTACATTACAGTGTTTTGGGGGTTTTTTTGTACCTCCGTGGCTCGTTATGGCAGACACGAGTGAAGATAAATCCAAGTTTGTAATCTCAAAAGTTTGAAAGAAACAAACTCTTGTACCCTCCTGGACTTCTCGGCGTTTCCCTCCAGAAAGCTTCCTCCTCCGGAGCTCCAGCAACTGTCGGTTAACGCTCCTTAATCCAAAAACACCGGCCTCGGTCCCTCCACTCCAGTCCTTTAGTCCAATTAACCGCACAGAAAGACAAATAAAAAAATAAATAATGTCCTAAAGCCATAAACGCCATAAATACGTCAAGTTCAGTGACTTCAATTAGCTCAGGAGAGGCTAGCCAAACTGCTGGTGTCTACCTGTCACTCAACGCGGCCACGCCCCCAATTATGCTTATTAATGACTTTAAGCCTTAATATAAATTAAACGAGGGAGTTATATAGAAATTCACCCCAGGACAATTGTCATGAATAGATACAATAGGCAATCAATAGCGATCAAAAGTGTTTTTCTACCAGGCTGTAAATATGTTTATTTCCGCTGTGAAGTTGGGCATTTTAACATGAGCTCTTATGGGGATTTATCACTTTTGGAGCCAAGTGGCCATTAAAGGAACAGCAGGTACGAGTTGCAGCACGACTGGCCGAAGTTGGGCCTTGAGGTTGGATTTGGCCTGACAGATGTTTTCTAGTGGGGATAAAAATATAAAAAGGTATTTTTTAAAAATTAAACCATGATTCACTGTTCATGCTGGTATATTATTTGCAAGGTGAAAATGGTCTTTGATGTAGGATCACTAATTATTAACTGTGCACTGCAGCAGGGTGACACTTGGCACAGGAAGTCAGCCAATTATGGGAACTAAGGATCAAAGCACTATTTCTTCTTAACAAGCAACATGAAACCAGATGTTTTGGGTATAGATAAATATTTTTTTACATTGAAACTACAAAGGAAGAGGTGTAATGTGTGCTGTTTAAATAATATATACATATACATAAAAACTATTCCTAAAAGTCAAATATAAAAAATAAAACCTCGCCTACCAGCAGAAAAACAGCACTCCTAAACCTTGTGTTTCTAAACAGATAGTGCCACAGTACTGGTTCACGAGAAATCAACCCCAGTCGACATAACGCTTTCTTCTGTACTAGTTCATACAGAATGTTGGTTATATAGTGTAACCCCAGTTTCTATGAGTATACGTAGGGGAAGCCCTCTGAGAGCTGTTGCATTTATTCACACAGCCGTCTGGCAGGACAACAACAGACACGCAGTCGAGCTGGGTCGGCATTGGTAGCTTTGAGTCCCGGAACTCCTTCTTCTGGATTGATGGGCCGGACCGGGTGCTGCTCCAATCAAGATCCTCATGGTGGCAGAGAGGAAGCAGCCGGATACAATCCAGTGCATATTCTATTCATCATAAATATCAAGACACTACAGGAAGGGTTAAACACATGAGAAAGGAAGGTGTTTGCCTGCGGCTGTAAAAAATGAAAATACAACATGTGTTTGCGTTTGGCCAGTGACCATTAAGCTTCAATTTTGGCCCTCCAAATTAAGAAGTTTGGGCACCCCTGTGTTAGAGGAACAGGATGTCAGCCTCCATTAGCCCCCATCCATAAAGCCTCTCCCTCGATCAGGCATCAATCTCACCACTCTAGGTGTGTTTCCATCTAATTGTCATGTGAATATGTTAATGGGGACCCGGCTTGTGTGGCTTAATGTGGTGCAACGGTGCTTTTAATTAACCAGAGGAGACTGTGACACAGGACGTGACACTGGAGTCCAATCTTTTTACAATTCAAAAAATAACTTTAGGCTGCAGTTTCCTAGGGGCTGTCAGAAAAACATCTACGTGTAATCCATTCTACCTACGGAATTACAGTCTACCACCAAACAAAGAGATTGTGTTGTGTCTAAGCACTGGCTTTCAGCAGATGCTGAGGGAAGCTTTTTGTAATTTGAATATACAAACAGCAAAAAAAAAAAAAAGTGATACGGTAATCCAAATGATACATCAAAGACTGGATTTTGTGTTGCTGAGTCATACAGAAGCACAAAGTGTGAGATCATTAGCATAACAATGCTGCAGATGTACAGTGCATCTCTGAAACTCAGACTACTGTACCTTGACTACATCAGCAGCCGTCATCATAATTCTAAATCGGGCGTCAGTAAAAAAAGATCAAACTCAAACTTGTTTAAAGATGTTTTTAATTTAGCATTCGCTTGTTAGACAATGTTTAGACATTTAACATTTAAGTATTGTACCAAAGGGAAATGATCACTGCGTTTCAATATGCCTGCGACGGCATTATGCGTAATACTTTTGCTTAATGTATAATTCCAGCTTATTACTTTACTTTTGTAATCTTACTTTTGTAGGTTTGGCCGTCATTTCAGTCAGTTGCTGTACTTTTTTTTTATTCACCAAAGTAATCGCTGAGATAAGGGAACACGGCAGTGTTGTTATATCAAATCTGATGAGTCAAGACACGAGCGATCAGATGATCAAATAGGTGGTAAACAAGTCGGAGTTGGTAAAACTAAAGGTCAGCGATAATGCCTCCTTGCACAGGACAACTGTTCGTGCATGACGACTACAGTCTGGTAGGATAAAGTTGAGATTGGAAGTCGGTCTGTGAACTGTGAAGTATGATTTCAACAGACTATTTCCGCCATACGTCTTTATGTGCTCCTGATTTCTAAGTAAAGATTTTGTTTATAACCTATATGATCATGTAACTGTGTTTTTCATCTCGCCAGACTTCTTTTAATTAACATCGCCATGTTTCCAGATCTCTTATGTTAACTTGTGGTTTCCTGGGAACAATCAGACCGATCAACTGTTTTGCTAATACGGTGCAGCCTTGATAGACTTACTTTTATACCGTATACAGTCAATGGTTTGATACAACCAGAGCCATTAAGTAGAGAGAGTCGCAACAATGGAAGATAGATCCAGGAATATTTGGCAGGCAATTTGAATACGTGAATATATATGAAGACAGAACAGCTATTTTTTGGTAATTAGTGGCATAAATGCTTTTCTGCTGAAACGCTATTGCACTGTTGGAACTAGCAGCTCACTTCCTAGAACTGTTGAGAGGACACGACTCTCTCGTCACAAGGGCTCTGGATAAGATGCCAATGGAGTTTGAGCATGAGTAAGTAGCTCAAGCTAGCTAGCTCACTTATCTCACCTGAACACCCAAACGGAACCTGTTTCTGAACATATTTTAGGCAAGAAACGAGCAACAGAATAAGCAACCGATTCATATTAGAGCAACGAGGCCAAATTCAACAATTTTATTTCTTAAGGCGACATCAGTAAAAAAACTTCAGTGTGCTGGCTTGATGAATTACCCTGTTAGCTGGTGACTTTTGTTCGAATGCATCAGTCATTACCCTGGAAAGAAGGTAGCTTGTTAATTGTTGGGACGTAAAGAAAGCAACCAGGCTGCGATTCACGCTACTCTTTGTATTAACGTTAGTATTAGCGAGCTAGCGATTCAGTGTGCGCTAACAAGCTTACGTGTCATCTGTGCTTCAACCTCATGCATATTCTGCTGTCATGTTAACCATTTCAGGGCTATGTCACAGCTTATGTAGCTCTGTTTGGTTATTTATACGTCTATCCAAAAATAGTGCTGGAGGACTAACTTACGGCTAGCAGCATTTGTAGGCTAACCAAGAAGGTTCCCTTGAAAAAAGCCAATGGGATTTTTCAGTTGGATTTTGGATTATTGCCTAAAATATGTCCTTTGGCAAACACAAGCAAAAAACAACGTTAGGCTATAAACATATCTACAACAGATCTACATGACTACAACATCACCACCACTACACATCTTACTACACTATACTATACACACTTTACTGTAAACTGATCAAGCTACGCGTTTTTTTTTTTAAAGTTAGAGCTAGAAGAGTTTGTATAAAAAAACTGACTAATGAGTAATGAGTTAACGTTTTCACCATGATGATGTCTAATGTCCCCGACAACCTCTGTAGTGTACCTCATGTACCTGCTTGTTAGCTATTTTGTTTTAGACATATTCATAATTCAAATGAGAGGTTTCAACTGTGTCAAAGGTATCTTTGAATGGAACATGACAATTTATTCAGTTCCTGTGAACCACCGACCTTATTTCAGGCATTTAACTGAATACCCATTCAAAAAAAACCCCATTGACTTCAAGGCGAGGGAATCAGAAGTGCAAAAATGCTAAATTCTCTCCGGGTTTTATGACTCGTCTGCATCCAGAGGGCATTTCGGTCCGCGCCTTTTGATAATGCCCTTGGAAATCATAAATGAAATGAGAGGTTGACAGACTAATTTACATTTGCGAGTTGGTTCCGAAAAACAACGGCCAAACCTAAAAATGAAGATCAAACCAGTAATTCACCGGACTTACCCTTAAACACCACAGGAAAATAAATTGTGCCTTATACAGTCTCATCAAAAACATCAACACTGTTGCAGAGTCCTCTTTACAAAAGGGAATACAGGTTTAATTAGTACAGTAAAAGTTCTAATTAGTAGTACAGTACGTTCATTCAAGAGTATTAATATTCAGTGCATGTATAGCTCCTGTACACATGTTGTGTAAGCAAATGAAATGTATGAGTCAATATCATCGCCGTCAAAGGTCGCCATACTTTGGAGATTAAATCTCAGTTGTAAGCAGACAAGCGTTTTTTTTTGGTTTTTTTTGCAAAACAGTTCAACGGTGCCAACTCTACGGCAGCTTTTGTGAAGGAATCATGTTTATTTCATCAGGCTGCTCAAGCAGGAAAACACACTCATCCTCCGGTTGAGGTTGAACGAACAACCTCTATAGTGACCATTATGGCGTTGTGGCTGCAGCAGCATTGCGTCTCACATGAATTAGAGTATACGTTTCTGACATGACATTGAGATTTACATTTAGATGACAGCATCAGAGGACAGTTTACGTCGTCATATTCTCTTCTTTTTTTTTTTGGACTGATTCCATCTGAAAGCAGGATGTTTAAAATGCGTCTGAATTGCTTTTGTGAGGAGGGGAAGAAAGGGGGAAATAAACCGCAATGTGCCTCAAGGAAATATTTAACATGAACTGTATGCTCCGTCCGTGATGAATGGATAAGACGAGGAGCCACGTCTGCTGGAAAGGCTGAGTCGCAATACCGGTGGAGAAAAAGAGATAAACTGTAACCTTCACCATTGCTTGGTTTCTCCAAAAGTCCACAAAGCTGTGTTGATCGTGGCCTCAACCTTTGTCAACGCCGTGGCAAATGTGAACTGTTAAGTATACACTTCTTAATTTTCTGCAAAATAGCTGCCCGTGTCAATACTCCGTGTTTACAAGCCCGCCAATGCCACTGTAACTTTGAAGTCGAGAAGCAAAAAAAACACCACAATATCACACAGGCAGCACCACCGAGCGCTCCTCACACCAGCTCACTGTTGTTGAATAAAAACGGTTTACTTCCAAAAATTT
>OMLP01008495.1:1581-17746 GCA_900302685.1 Spondyliosoma cantharus | reverse complement strand
TAACGGTCAACGTTCTTTTTCAAACAGAAAATAGGGGAATGGTTAACAGATGGATGTAACCAGATCACCATTCTAGCAAGTTCAGCACGATTGGCATGGATATAGATAGATAGTAAGATATTAATATGGATACCAATAGAATGGATATTAGCATGGACAGCAGTTAATTCATGGGCAAACCGTAGCTACATTTAGAAAAATATGAATACAAATGCCAAAATACACTTTAATGGGGATTTAAGTAAAATATATATTTATACATGTACTGTAGCAAAGGGAAACAGGGGTCAGGGGTGAGACAGAGATATCTCGTTCACCCTCCCTTTCTGTGCTGCCCTAACAGCCCAGTGTTGTAGACAAATGCCTCAGGCCGGACGCTAAAGACGGGTCCTGCCCTTTTTACGCCCTAAATCCTCTGTTATGACTGGCCAGGACAGTGTCAGCACTGCCCATTGTAACCACCCTAATCTAGCCATTAGCCAATTAGGAAGTGACGGGCAGCTGTAATGCCCTTGCATTAGAGGGATGGATTAGTTTTCCATTCAGCGCCTGGCTGCTGCCTGTGGGCAAATGGACTGATGGAGGACAGTGGACCGCTGCAGCGCGCCACCGAATAAAAAGCTGCTTTCACTGCACTTTGCCTCTGTAGACGGCGAGTGTGGCGATGTGCTTATTCTCCGTTTTCACCGATGATGCAGTGCAGGTTCTTAATCAACCGTGATTACATATCATTTAAGCGGTAATAAAGTCTATTGAGCAGTCAGTGCGGAGGAGGCTGCTGTTTTGATGATGAAAGCCAACGCTTTGCAATCTATTCATATTGGCTGGGAGTGTTTTTGGTTCCCTGGCAAAGCACAGATGCAGAACTTCACTCTTGGTTCTTGACCAAACAACAGTCATTTTGTCTCTTCTGCACCACTTAATGAGATTTTAGGCTCGTTCGAGTTCAGTCAAGTTCAGCGAGAATGACTCTGTGTTGCTGCCCCAGCTTATTGACAGCCGGTAATGTGGGATAGATTGGAGAAAGCCAGCCAGTGAACCACGTTCCCCTGCCTGCTGGACCTCTGCCGCCCTCCCCTGAATTCCATTAATAGCCCTGCCCTCCAGGAGGTGTTGGGTGGACCGCCTGTAACTCAGCCAGAGATATTGATGACTGCATCCTCCCCCAAGGAGAGAAGAGAGGAAGGGAGAGCTGAGTGCGGAGGGTTGATAACGTGATAAAAAGGTGGTAAAAGGGGGAATGTAAAGGGTGGTTCATCACCGAGGCCAGTATTTTAAAAGTGAAGGGTATTAATCTCCTGGTTGGTTCACATTTCCTACAAAGTATTGCACCCGCTCTGGGAGGAGATATATCACAGTGTTAAAACCGCAATTTTCATTCTACAGCATCTAACTAACTCATTTTAATGTGTATTAAAGAGACAAACAAGCAGAAGAAATAAGAGAGCTCCTTCCATCTTTCCGAGGATTAAAGAAATCATTTCTCTCGGTAAATGATTCTTGTTATTCCTCAAAAATACCCTGCTTGAACTTTATTAGTACAGAACATTCACATACAGCTAACAGTTTGAAAATCACAGCGACGCGGTTACTGCGAGCTCGTGTAAGAAGATTAAGGAGGGCGGCTTGAAGTCTAATTTATTCAAACGCACGTGTCAGTTGAAAGCCGGAGATGCTGCCAAACTACATCAAGTAAGGACAGGTTGTAGCATCTGATAATGTGATACGCTGTCAAAATGATAAGCCTTCGCTGTAAATGGGCTGAAAAAAAACAAAAACGCAGTAATATCATGTGATACTAACACTAATGCACTTGTAGACATTCATATATTTTCAGTTTAATAACTTGTATGAATAATTAAACATACTCATTTAAGTAATTCTCAGTCCCTCTTTAAGTTGGAAATGATCTATATTACCGCAAGTTAACATGTTAAAATATTGTAATATGATACCGTATATTAAAGGCACCCTATGGAGCTACGTTTATTTACATTCAGTGTTGAATTCATTTACTTCTTCATAAAATATTTAAGAGTTGTTTGAGAGTTTTTAAATCTTTACATCCTCATCCAAGCTTGCAGTCTTCTTCTTCCCTGCCTGTGTTAGAACATTAGCGCTACTGACTGACTGACAGTTTGGCACACAGAGAAACACGGATTAATAGGCAATTGTTGTCATTATAGTTTGAAATTTCGTTTATTCTAACTACTTAATTGTAATGAAAAGGTACAAGACAAGATGAATGTGTGCCGTTTTTAAACTCTGAAGCGTAATGAACAAGGATATACAGTCGAGGAGAAGCTGTGTAATTACAACCTGACACACAGGGGGGACAACAAACGTTTCCCTATAAGCTGACATTGTGAAAAAAGCAGCTGTAAAATACTGGATGTATTAATTTGAGCATCGCAGCCTCAGCAGATTTGATCCATGTGGACCGGTAACTTTTGGAAAGTCTATATGAGCTAGCGGAGAGCTAAACCGGAAGTTAGCCGCTCTGCTGGTGGTCTCTAGTGTGTGCGCTCAATGGGCTGCACAACGCCTTAGCTATGCGGATAATTGGAGTCATTTCAAACACAAGCAGTCACTGGAATGAACGGGGCACCTCTGATATTGTATCCAGAGTCCCCTCACTAGATCCCTGGCTTTAACATCGTCAGTGGTCATCATATAAATAGAAAGAAATAGATTATAAGATTGCAGTGTTTGTTGTAACTTCAGCAGTATGACACAATACAAGAATAACACATCTATGGTTGTAACTTCAGAAAGAGAGATAGGTTACTACACTCGAGTCAAAGTAGCACATTTTTCTGTCTGTAAGCTAAACCCCTGAAAGATCATCCAATCCATGACTCAAACCCATGATAAGATCCAAACCGTGGGTTTTGCGATCTTAATCCACAGCACTACTAGTTCAGAAACTCCACAGAGTGCCTCTAATGAGCAAGTCACTACATAGTCAGAATACACGGACAGCTGAAGTGTCTAATCACACAAAAAAAAAAATGACCAGGGAGAATTTCACCCTTCACCTCAGGCTGAGTGATGCATCATTATGGGTTCACACCAGAAAGTGAGCTCGTGACAAAAAACAAACAGAAAGTTTAAAGCCACTGGAAAAAACGAATTACTTTCATCATTAAGGCTGATGAGTTGAGCCCCGATTGGAGACAAAATCATTCGTCAATCGACAGAAAATCAAAAGCTAATTGGTTAATCCTCGAAATTGGCTTTAAAAACAAAACTGTCAATCACTTCTTCTTTTGACTTTTATGTGATGGTGAACTGAATATGTTCAAGCTTTTGGACTGTTGTACACAGGCCCGAGCAATTTGATGTCATCACCTTCAGTTTTTATGGTACAAACTCATTTGAATTAATTGAGAAATTGAATGCAACATTTAAAAAAAATGATTAGTTAACGCGGCGCTACAACGAAAGTCCCCAGCTCAGTGCAGAAGTCCGTGACAGTGACAGATCAGCTCGTCAGTGCCAAGAGCTCTCTAGTATTGATAAAGTGCCATATTCGGGGAAAGACGTGTTGGTGAATCCCAAACGCAGTCAGCAACAAGTAAGCCTGACATTCAGGATGTAGCTCAAGCATCTGTAGGCCTATCCCACACATGAGATCCACAAGACAAATATAGACAGTGTAAAAACAACCTACCCCTACACAGGGATGTCATGATGATATCTGTTATCATTGAAAATTGAATCAGAGCTCCTCTATCCTCGTTTCTGTCTCTCTCGTGGGAAGATGTGAATGGCTCCTTTCATCGCATCTCAACCTCCCCTCTATCTCTTCTTGCTCCTCCAGCATGCCACTAAAAAAGATCGCCTTTGGTCTTGCTCCGCGTCTCAACTTCCACGGGAATCAAAGCCGTCATGTTTGCAAAAAAAAAAAAAAAAAAAGAAGAGGAAGAAGAAAAAAGGCGAACGCACTAATTATTCAGAGCTTGGTAGGAGCCTGGAGTGTTAACGCCAACCAAGTTTAATCTGGAGAGATCCGCGAAAAAAGACATTCGAAAAAGAAAAAGAAAAACACAAGGAGGAAGCGTCGTATTCTCAGCAGCTAGTCCAATCTTTCTGCGAATCCACGGAGCATTGTAGTACACATTCACGCACGTACACGGCCGACAACGGGCAGGTACAAAAAGAGGAGACGAAGAAGAGGGAGGAGAAAGAGAAGGCAGAGATATAGAGAGATTAAGGGAAAGCTGATGTCATCCGTTTGGATATGTATGCCCCGGGGTGGGTGCTTTTCAGGGTGTGTGTGTGTGTTCAGTGATCAGGGATGTGAACGTGCTGCTTTGTCAGCCTAATCCCCCCCAGCCAGGGCCACGCTGGCTCGAGCACATTACCACCCAATGACACAATCTGTTTGTCAGGGCGCCCCGCGCCACTATTATACATTTATAACGCCCCGTCACGACCGGCCCATCCTACCAGAGCAACAACCTTACACGTATCCCATCAACCCCTTGTTCCATCGCTGCTCTCTATCCAACATCCAGTGTCAACAGCTGCAGTGTCAGGAGGGCCAATTTGTGTGTTTCCAGCGACCGCTTCGGATCAAGCGAGGGATTTGAACCAACAGCCCGCTGGGTCAGAGAGGCTGGAATAATCATCACGCCCTGCATGGTGGTAATCATCTCATACTGAAACCTCTTGACCCTTTAATACCAGAAGCTAAGCTATCTCATACTGTCATCACCTCTGCCCCTTTTCTGTTATTGGACCTGCAGCGTGGGTGTGTGTGTGTGTGTGTGTGTGTGAAATGAAGCTCTTTTAAAAGCTTTACCTCTTACAGAGCGGAGACGTGATTATGAGTGCAGGAATATGCCATTACTCTGGGGTCGTTTACCGTTCCTCTGTTTTACAAAACTAGTACTCAGCACTCAGTAGAGTGTATACCTCCGACAGGGACCCAACAGCCATCTTTAATCAATCAAGGCTAATCCAATATCAAATGGCCCTGTATCACTCTAAATATTACACTCATGGATACCAGCCATCTAAATACACCTGATCTTTTTCATCAGGTTCCATGCATTATTCCATTAAATGTTGAAAAACCCTTTATCTCACAATGTTAAAGAAGGTGAGAAAAAAAAATCCTGGATCCGTCTCGTTAAACCCGACACAGAGTTCATATTAACTGATTTCGGTTTTGGAGTTTTTGTTTTGTTTTGCTCTAACCAATCCGCAGCAAGCGATTTCCATCCTGCTTTAATGAATTCCACTTGATCATTAAAGAAATATGTAGATTTGTTGTTAACAAACATGTACAGTATCTAATCCCTGCTTGTGACCATTTTTTTGCGGGCATTATTCATGAACGTAGCTATGTAGGAAGATGTCCCTGTTCTTTATCCATTCGGCTAATTGGTTGTTTCCCTATAACCAGATTTGTTTGAATCGCTGGACAAATTGGAGACGGTAATTCCAGTGCCAGTGTTGCGACGATAAAAGCTTTGTGTACAACAGAATGTGCGTTTCACCACGTATGAAGTATAACTCAAAGAAGAGAAGATGCGATGTGTTGACGCAAATAGCATCAATTAGATAGTAAGCTAAACGGCGACTCCAATCAAGGGCACATGAATCAGAGTAGGAGTCATGAGTAAAAGTACAAAGAGCCTGTATTTCTCCCTCAAGCCCTGTGTTGAAAGAAGCTTTCCCTGCATCGCAATTAAACTGACATTGAAGGAGTGTGACCTCAGCCGGCGAGAAAGACTTTCCTTTCTTCTGAAAAGTGTTGTTTGTGTACCCGAGTTAATTACAGTTCAGTATTTTATTTTTATTAGCTTTATTTTTATTTTCTTATTCTAGCTTTCAGTTCAGTTCACCAAGTTTTCCGGAAGTGGGTTGCTTGTTTCAGAGTCGTTTTTTTTTACTGTTTAAAAATGTTTAGATGCTGTTTTTGTTTAATATTATTAGGTGAACTTGTCAGGGAGGAGATTTACGATGTTAAGAAAAGCTTTAACAAACAACATTTTGTGAAGGCAACTGACTCACGATCATGTAGCAGAGTTAATTTTGTCGACAACAAAGAAACGACCTTTCTTTATGACTAAGATGAGAAGCTGAGAAGCTCAAAATAGATCTTTGATAATAAAATCTGTGACGAGACAGGACTAAAATGTTAGTGAACATTTTAAAAGATGAATAATAGTATTATATTATTACACAATTGTGCCTCTAGTCTGTACGTAAAAACATACAAATCCATTTTCAATTACTTAACAGAAAAAGCTTCATGGTAGCCAAGAAGATGGCATCCGTTGCAATTACTATCTATTCAAACTGTTTTTTCCAAGATTACAGAACAATTTATTTGGAAGATATTTGTGTAGGATTAATAGCTCCAAGGCCACGTAGGCATATTAACCTACTAATTGTACTAATTGCACTAGTGTAACTTTAATGGTAGTATTTGCAAGTACAACTACACAAAAGCTTGATCGAACCAAAAATAAATCTGCCAACGTGGAGCTGCTGACAATGTGGAAACGTAAACTAGAGAAATCCACCTTAAGTTCTAGTTTTGACTGAAAAGAGCTCTAATGATGATGATGATGATGTGATGAATGAATGAATCAAAACTTATGATGTAGTTTACGGAGAACGGTGGGAAACTTCAGCGTTGCATTCAAGATATCAGGGTTTTTTCATGCCTCAACTAAAAGTGGTTAGAAGGATCTTTGAAGTATATGAGCTAATACGAGCTCGGGGAAGTTATCTATCCCCTTCTCTCTCACGCTGTCACTCTCGTTCATTCCCCCTTTGATAAGCGTCCATTAATTCAAGATCCAATTACTTCTGATCGCTCTGAGGCCCCTCCCACTCTCCATCCATCTCCGACAGCTCAGCCAATGGACGACTCTCGGCGCGACAGATCAAATTTCCACCTCCACAAATAATCCCTCACCAGAACGCCGCTGCCGACGTCGCAAAAAGTTTAATTGGATCCTTTTAATAGTGTTCACTATGGCCACTTTGAGCCATGTAATTAGGTTTCTCTTCCTATAGATTTAATGGTGGTGGGGCGGATGAGTTGAGTGACAGAGAGAACGGGAGGGAAAAGGTAAAAAAAAAAAAAAAAAAAGCTTCCGTTTTACACTAGGCTTAATCCAATTTCACCCACAGAGAAATCATCTCATGCCGTATATACTTTTTCAATGGGGTTTTTATGGGCCACCATAAAAACCATAGACTAGTGTCAAATACCCAGCCTCATTGATTTTTTGGCTGTGAGCAAAGTGTCTCTCCCTGCTTTGCTCAGTCGCTCTCTCTTTGGCTTACAGCTTTTCCAACTGGTTCCCCGAAACTCCACCGTGGGAAACGAGATTCTCTGAGCGCTGCCACCGAAACCCCCCCGACACGATGCAAATGACGGGATTTCTGGAATGATTAATTTCTGCCACTTGTGAGCAGATTAGGGCGAGTCAATCAAATGAATAATATATGTAAAAGCGCTCTATCAGAAGGCAGTGTGCACAGTCGCAGGGATGAATGGATCAATGGATGGTGGGGGGGGAACGGTAAGCAGCTTAATAACAACAATTACATAGAGACACACCCCTAAAGAGACGAAGAGAGGACTGACGCGGTGACATTACAGGCCTTCAGCAGATGGATGGGTCGCTCACCTGTCCAGGTGAGAGAGGACGTTCAGTAATTCGAGATGGCTGTTTTGACAGCTCATAACTCAGCAGCAGAAAAAAAAGTCTATTTGTTTACACCGGAAAGTCGATTTCAAACTGTGCTCATCATGAAGACTGATCATCTTGCCCTTAAAAATGGCCCGTGCTAAAAAAAAAACAGCAGGACAGTCCGTCAACGCCCACAAGGCCGAGTGATTAGACATCATTTTCCGAAAGACGTCTGATGCATTTATCTAGTCGACCGACCACTCAAAGTGTCACATTCTCCTTTTGATACGCTGGGGCTTTCACAGAATAACTGACTAGTTGAAACTACGCATTTTTGTGGACTTTCTTTCATTCAGTTTGACATCATAATGCATCATAGGAAGCTGTTCGGAGCTTTTGAGATGACCTCGAACAGAATGTGGACTTCTCTCAATCAATTTATTCAGTATGCCACGATAAATAATCGGATTTAAGGTCTTTGTTCCGACATACGTCCTAATTTGATTCAGTTTACTTACATCTTTAAGACCAATTTAGCTGAAATACACCAGACCTGCCTATCCACCAACAACACAGTATGTTCTGTACCATCTGCTACATTCTGGCTACATTTTCAAAATAAAAAATGCACCGAAACTACTTGATTACGCTTAAACTACTTGATTGTGGGCTTGCTTCCAATTGCACCCTTCTAAATACAGCCACCACTGACTGTTTGTCTCAGATGGGACTTGAACCCTTGTTGCCATGGTGACAGTCCTATGAATCAACCACCTAACCATCCACGACTTCCTCCTGACACAGACTTTCTGGCTCTTTGAATTGCTCCCATCCGATAGTCCCATCATTTTTTACCCAGTGGAGGTATATATTGGACATTATACACAAGTCTTTGCACACAGGGGATCCAAACCGTCACCCTCACACGCTGATGTCTAGTGGATCGGCAGGTCTATTATACCCTTTAGCGCATGGCTGCTGGTAACATACAGCCATGCGCGGATGTCGGAGACGGCCATGGTCTGACAAAACACCAATTTTTATGTCTTCAATTTGCCAAAAAATAACTGATTAATCAGGGAAATGATCGAGAAAGAGAGCTGGTAGTCACAGTCATGTTCCGCTCCAAGCATCAGAAAACACTTCAAAGCAGCAGTTGCAGCATGTTTTATATAACTGAGGGGAAGGAAAGTCTGTGTGGTGGCTCCATGAGAACATATGTGTCTCTCTGGGAGTTAGACTGGAGAATTCTCCGTCACATGTGTATTTCTGCTCCCTCGGGGATGCCAAATTGCGTCTGTGGAAGAGAGGAAGCAAGAAATCAGCAAGAACGGGACGGAAGAAGAAGAGGAGGAAGAGGACGGATGAAGTCAGTCAAAAGGAAAAATGGCAGCAGGAAAATGGACTCGACATACAGCATTCACATTCGCCTCACAGCCACGACACTGAAGAGCACTGTAAGGTTATAATGTAAACTATAAAACATACGGCAGCATAAAATCACCAGCAGGGCCATCTGGCTGCAGCTTAATTAAATACAGTTAATCACACTGGAACATATGCAACACATTCATACGCCACAGCAGTGAATCAGGCAGGGCGAGATGAAAATAAAAATGTATTTTGATTACAACCAACGGACAATCTCTGAGTGGCACGAAACGTCGCCGCACACGGGTTGTTACGAAACGCCGAGTGATTAATTCATCTCTCCTGTTGTGTTAACCTTTCTCCTGCTCCCACCTGATGCAAACCTCGAGCATTTATCTGCCTTCTTCAGTTGACACTAATGACGACTGAATGGAGAGTACGGCCTGCGAACGCGTCAAGGCCGTGAATCGCACGCACTTGTGAGTACCAGGCAGGTGGGGGTGAGCGTATGCACATGCTGATGAAAGTTGAGCATTTGATCGTGTCTGTTTGCCGGTGGGAGGAAATTGTTAAAAAGTGTAAGCTTATGCATGGATAAGTACATGCAGGGGGGCGAAAACAAGCGCTTCAGTGGAAAAACCAGCCGATACGAGGAGAAAATTGCATAAATTGACAAACTTAAAATGACACAGTAACGGATTTGAAATCTGATTGGATACATGCTGTGTCAATCATGCGGAGGCTGGCGTGTTAGTGCCTCAGGAGAGGGGATGGAACAAGGAGTGGGTCTCCTGTCTATGAAATCACTGGTTGGCTGTCACAGGGCGGGCACTGAAGTTCCAGTTCAGAGGTCGGCAGACATTATACCTAACTCTGTATCGCAGTTTAATGGAATTTTGCTTTGAAATAGTGGAGTTTGCTGCTATTTAGTCGCCATTTACGCATGCAATACTGCATTTTAGACTCAATATCTTTACTAAAATGGAAAAATACTGGGCATTTTGGAATAAAAGAAGACAGCGTTTGTTTTGTTAGATACACCCGAATGATCCATCCGCAAGTTGTCAAAAATTCATACACGCTTGTTTGTATATCGTAACTTGCCGATGTGGTTTTATCTTGAAATGCGTCGCTTGCAAACGGATTCACGAAACATCACCAAACACGTTATTTTGCCATGTGTTTAACGTGCAGGAACACCTGCCTGTGGTTGCCGAGTTGCAAGACGTTGTGAACTTGCGCTTGCTCCATGTCGTAAAAATTGTTTTGATGAAGATTCCTGAAAATGAAAAGCGTGTTTACGTGATTCACAGTATGCGAAGTCTCCTCAGTTATTTTAGCTTTGTGATGGCGGCATTGCCTTTGCTTGGTTGCATGAGATGATCATTAAACCGATCCAAGAATCATTAAAGAAATGATCCCACATGACCATTAATCATAGAGGCCTTATCAGGATTGCATATAAAATGTATTGGATGGATCCTAAATCACACACTTGTTGATCGCGTTGAGAGACTTTTGTCATGTCCACTTCATGCATTATTGTTCGTCATATGATTATTTAAACTGCTACACTATTGGGGCAAACGTCCTTAATTTTGGACGAGTTCTGTACGAATGTTTCTAAGAAATTTAAGCTGTGAGGGGAACTCTTCGTGGCTGACTTTATTGAAATTTTAGACAAATGCGTTTCTTAATTTTTTTCAAATATAAACTCAAGAATAAAACGGCCGTACTGTATCGAAAATATTGAATGTTGTGCGTTTCAACAGTGAGTGTGTGCATGAAAACTAGGTCTGCGCGTGTGTCTATGTGTGTGTGTGTGCTGCTGGCAGATAACCATACAGCGAGCAGCTTAGTGTTTACTTATCTAGCCTGTCCCTGCATGAAGCCAGCGGAAGCCCCTTATCGCTGACCGTCAGAGCCCTGCAACCCTTACCTCAACCTGCCTGAAGAAAAGTAAGCCAGAAGAATAAAATATGCGGGAATGTAAGAAAAAATACGATATTTCTTCCCAGGAGATGTGGCGTCTGTGTCTGCCGAGACCTTGATGTCCTGAATGGGTTAGAATGAATGATGGTCAGGACTTAAGAGGATGAAGGAGTGAAGTGAAATTATCTTTCTTGTTTTTTCTGATACAGAATGAAGTTATCATCAGCTCGTGATGGAAAGGGAAGCCAAGGAAGAGAGGAACTTGAAAATGCACAGGCGAACACATTTGTTATGAAAGTAGAGGAAATGGAGAAAGAGGGATCATAAATCCCTGCGGTGGCACGGTTTTATACAAGAATGGCATCTGAACATAATCGCTGCAATGTGGAACTGTGGGTCAGCTGGGCATTTCATTTATCACTAATAATCCCAGGAGGGTACGGAGTGTAGAGCTGAGCATCATGGGACATGTCCTCCCCAAGTCCCCAGAGACCAAACAGCACATTCCCCCTCAGAGCTGATAAGACTTGAAGAAGAAAGAAGGAGAGAAGAAAAGAAAGAGGATCGATTTCACTCGTATGTCTGCAGGCCAGATATGAAGCGAGAGGAAGCAGCTCAGTTCAGCCTGAAGACTGGAAGCACAGGGAAACAGCTAAGTTGACACAAACAACGCATAATGTGTTCACTTTGAACGTCTTTGGTGGTGCTGAAAGGCGGATTCTATTTTTTTTTTTTGTTTTTTTTTTTTTACCATTGGACAGAGGCAGGCTGGCTCCACCCATTGTTTCAAGTTTTTTATGCAAAGCTTACCTAAGAAATAAAGCAAATAACTGTATTTACCCCCCAAAAAAGCAAAGATGCCAAACATTTGTTGTTCCAGTGTCTGTGAGCAAAATCTTTGTTTTACTTGCTACTTATGTTTCAGCTGTTTGAATAAACAAAAAATCAGTTTGGCACTAAAACAACAAGATCGATACACTATTTTCAGTTCTTGTTTTTATCATTTTTTCTTTTCTTCTCTTCTTTTCTTCTCATCATCTTGTTTTTCTCTTTTTTTCCTCATTTATTTGTTTCAATGCATTTTCAAATTTGATATGAGTTTTTTAATAAATTAACGTTTTCTTAATTTAAACTCACATGTATTTTGTATCTCAGTATTCATGTCTATTTTTTCTAATATTTTTTCTTTTTTTTATGTCTTGCATTGGATAAAAAAGAATTGTAGAAAAAGAGGAAGAAGCTAATTGAGGAGTAACTGAATCCACCAAACAAATATAACCCTTGTTCTAATATTATCCACTCACTGGTGGGCATATAAATCAAAAATCGACTAAATGATGTCAGAGTGAGAATTAACCAAACTACGATGACATCACTCATGTAGATGCTCTTCCTGCCCGACTAATGTTTCATAACGACTGCAGGGAAGTGATGGAGCGGTGGGGGCTCGCCATGAATATACAACATCCTGCACACCTGGCCTGATTATCCAGGAAATATAAACCAGGTCTGAAGCGTTTGACAGCACGTCATGATGGGTGGTTGTCTGCTCCGGTGACAGATGGGTATGGCCCTGAGAAAAGTGATGGATGGGTGGGATAAAATATCTGAACTGTCATCCCCGGAGAGCGCGCCGGCTGACGGGCACAGAGACGCTACTGGTTAAACTGAACGCTTGGAGATGAAGTTAAAAAACACAAGTTAGAGTTAAATATAAGTTAACGGCATGCATGCATTGACATTTCTTTGAGACGTGGTGTTGGAGAAGACTTAAGTGTGAACTTCTAGAAATAATTGCCACTGACTGACAAGTATGACGTCCCTGAAGTGTCGGTATGTCCTGATGACTGTTGGACCTGTTAGATACAAATGTCTATGTTAATAATTTATGATGTTGGGAGCTGGTACTTTCTCCTCATTATAACCTGAAGAAGAACTTGTCTATTGAATCTCTAGAACCTATTAAAGGACTTATTATATAACTATTTAATTACAAGTGAAGCCAAGCATTCTTTAAAAAATACATGCTATTTAAGTGTATGCATGGTTGGATTCGTACAAAACAAAGAAAATGAGGGGGTGAATAAACTTAACCGAGGCAACAATATGCATGATGAGCCCTCAAATTAATGAAAACATGTGCGTGGGGCCTATTTTGTGCTCACGCTGATAGCATGTTGTGCCCTTGATGTTTTTAAATCTTGGCCTTGATGTTTTTTTTAATGTTTTTTTTTGTCCCTGTGGCGACTCCTAGTCTCTCTGCACTGATCTCTTTCCAACACAAAAAGTCAGACAAAAGGCCAGAATAACAGCGAAGCCTAATTAGGAGAAATTCTGGGATATACATGAGGGGGATGAAAGGGAGGAGGAAAGAAGTGAGAGCTGCAGAGAGGCTGAAGGGGACATTTAGTCTGATCCTATTCAGTTCAAATAAATCGGAACGGTAACTTTTACAAGTGCCCAGTGAATCAACAACTGAACAGAACAGAACAGAACAGAAAAACACCTGCAGCCGATTCTGATTATCATCTAGAGTTTTGTGCAGCAGACTTGAAGTCTTTGAGAAATGATTAGAACAGTTGACAAGCTGAAAGTGTTCTTTGCACGTCCACATTTTTCTGCAGCCAACTGGCTGATTTGTCATTTTGCATTTATATGTCCAATAAAAACTTCCCAGACCCTCAGGATCACATCTTCAAATTGCTTGTTTTTTTGTTGCACCATCTTTTAAAAAAAAAACAACAACATTTTGGTTCAAATAAAAATGTCTTCTATAAGCAAAGTATTTGAAACGTGTCTCCTAGAAATTATTTTCATTTTCAGAATCAGCACAATTGTCTCTGAATGTCAATATACTTTTACAACACACAGTTCAGACTTAAAGACAAGAGGAGCTTGCTTTTGTAAAATGAAATGAAATCAAGATTTTTCCCTAATCTCATCTAAAGAGCTTTGATGATCTGACTTAATTACATGCAGGACTCAGGATGTGCGGCAAAGTCTCCTGTGTTAAAGTCTTGCCCCTTATGTCCTCAAGAGAATGCACTGAACAGAGTTACTTAATTAGGCTACAAAAAAAGGGTAACTGTGTAACAGAAAAAAGATGTAATCTGTCTCTGTAAACGCACTGACCGTTACAGAGACAGTCCCTGTCGCTCCGACACTTTCTTTCTTGCAACCCCCGAAAAAGTCGAGGTTCGGGCTGCTGATTTAGGTGATGACGTTTGGAGTACGCTGATCAACAAAACGGATCCATCATCAAACGTGATGACGACTCTGACCTCTGCAGGTGATAACGTCACAGAGGGCCGACTCAAAAACTGCACGAACTTCACCGATACTGAATCTGACTCCAAAGTAAATTAGAATACATTTAAACATAAGGAACAATACACTGCCTTGCACATGCACGCATAACAACACTTGAGAAGTCTCACAGCCAATTAAACCATAGCTAATCTTACAGCTGCCAACTCATTACCATGGCCTCATGGTGAATTAAGCGTTTTCCCTCTATGGGGGTTTCGCCCAAAGATCAAAAATATCACATTACAGCGCGAGTAATTGTGATACAAGTGATCTTCTCTTGTCTTTATTTGCAAATTTGCTATTCGGTGGAACTAATCCAAAAGTACAGAGTATAATCCAGTTACATTACTTTAAATATAGTGATACTCGGAGCAGGATACTGACTACATTTTTCGGAATTGGACAGTGGTGACCTTGTCATGTAGAGTTCCTTTATTCAGCTGTCAACCATCGCAAGTATCGACCGCACAGATTTAAAAAAAAGAGTGCGCGTTTTTAAAAGACGCCGTTTTTTTCCCCCCAACCAACAGACCAAATCCCTGAAGTATTCAATATAAAGAAAACGCTGCAAATCCTCACATCTGGGGACACCACAACAGTTAACTGAACACCGTCGCCAATTACTCTACCCAAATCAATCATCTTATTGTCTCAGCATAAGCGTTGAGTGTGCATGTCATTACTGTATGTGTGTCTAAATGAAGCGAGAAGCCATTATGTTTATCCCAACATGATGGCAATGCATATTTATGCCCCATTTTCTCATTATTTTCCATGAATCTACATGGGGCTAAAGGCTTTGTAACAGACATCGTGTGTCATGGGAGAGGCTGCTCGCAAACACAGCCAGGGAGAGAGGCACGCAAACAACCTTGGAGATGGGGGGGGGAGAGAAGGGGGAGACAAAGAGGGGAGGAGACTGGTTTTATCATCACTTCGCCTCCTTTTGATGTCTTATTGAGCAGAAGATGTGAATTTGGAGTGCAGAAAAATGGGAAGAAGAATATATGAAGACAGGAATAGAAAGGGAGTAAGACATCTCTGTCCCAAACCTATCACACATCCCAATCCGACCCAATTTCATTACAGTCTAATCCGTCCTACAACCGTGATAAAGCTCTCTTTCTCCCCCAGCATCCTCCACATGCAGGACCATCGCTGAGCTTCTTACACTACGCTGGTCTTCATTTGCGCTGTAGCGTACTGTCTGCACCCGGGAGAGCGTCTGTCGCCACTATTTTAACATTTTGTGACAGCGCGGGCCTGCTTCTGCTGTGATAATTGCGTGCACGCGTGAAAGCATATGCGTCGAGTGCGCACGTTTCCTGTTCTGGCGCGATACGACGGCTGTTCTGAAATGCCGCGGCGCTTCACGAGCGAAGTTAAACAAGTCCGCTATCGAGTGTGCCAGTGCGGGTCGGGCGAGGCTCCGGCTTTGGGAGAATACGGTTAAAATGTGTGTGTTTTTGTGTGTGCTTTCGTACGAGTGTTAAAGAGCTGGCGAGACAGAAAACAACAGAATGCAGAGGATGCCACTGGGAACGTCTTGGCATCTGTGAACAACGGTTGATTCTTCAAGACTGAAAGCTTCACATTTGGCAGCGCCGACGGAAAAAAAATAAACAAAGTGCATCCAGTCTGAAGAAACCCAGCAATTTTTTTCCATTTCACTTTCATTAAATATGGTAGATAAATATTTACAGAGAGTAATTTATTGATCAGAAATGAAAAGTATCTGCTGCTTCCTTCTTTCAAAAAGAAAAGTGCAGTTTTTCTCCGTTGATGTCATTTTAAATTGATTATCTTTGAGTTACAGACCATTGGGGAGACGAAGCAAACAGTCTGAACATGTCAAATTTGTTTTTTTTACACTTTCGGCCGTGCCTTCTTGT